>CCAG010002526.1:0-86027 GCA_001077435.1 Glossina morsitans morsitans
GCCGACCATTAGATACCCCACACCAATTCGGCTACACGTGACGCATTAGTTCCCTTAAATTGGAGGATGGCCAAAATGTCATAACACGTGCCCCAAATTTAGCAAACAGCAATTACTTGCTAAAAATTTTATTATTTCGCAGTTTCTGTCATAAAAACTTGGATGTTAGAACTTCTCTCCTTATATAAGGACTTGCTTTTCGTAATAATCCTCATATATGTTAGGGACCAAAAAATAGACCTATGTTGTTCAAATTCGGTTTAGTTGCTTTTTTTGTCAATTTACTATTGTGAACCAATTTTCGCCCTGCAATATTGAAAGTCAAACCACCATATCACCATATAAGGATCCTGTTTTCGTAGGAACCGTTATATGAGCGAGGATTCAAAACATTGCCCCAGTGAAGATACTATTACACAGCGAGTTTTATCAAACAATTTTGAAAATTACAAATCAGCCGTTAATTTAAAAAGTGTTTATGTGGAGAGGGGTCGCAAAAGTGGATCGATCGGTTGTAACGCATCAGTGCACCAAAATAATTTCATCAAAATATGTGCGACCTGTGGATTGAACACAAATTTATAGCAGCATCAACAAATTAACGAATACCGTTGCATAACATGCGATGATAAAATTAAAATGCTTCGGTTACCAAGTCATATCGGTCCATTGGGACATGAGCAGGCTGATCGAGTGGCGCTATATGCTGCTTCCGCATCTCTAATTATGGATGATGTTGGACCTTCAAAGACACATTGGAAAAAAAGTTTTAAGAGAAAACTATAAAAGGAAATCTACAATACTGTCTATCATCAGCACTGCTCTTCTATTAACCCGCAATTAATTCCAGCTTTATACCACACAAATATTGAGAAAATCAAGATCAAAACATTTTCGAGAATTCGCTTTCGCCAAACAATTGCAACTCACCAATGCATCTTAAAGAAATAAGTCTTCTTCCCCAATCCGCAACTGTGGACACATCACCCGCTCACTAGAAAGCACATTCTTCGTGACTGCCTTAACTTTTCGTTCGCTAGAAGTATTGCATTTGGAGCAACTAATCCTATGGACATCCTAAAATCAGCTACAGAACGCAATATCAACAACATTACTTTATTAAAACTATTAGGCTTAAAATATCTAATGTTCTCTTCTAAAAATGGAGTGGATAGCCTATGTTGCTGAGCTTGTGCTCAATGCCATTTTCTTTTTTGTGAAACGCAATGCAAGTCGTCCACATTACAAATTGTACGGAAAAATCAAAGTGAAACGATTTCGCTTTCATTTTTATTAAATAAAAAATAAGTCAAAATATTATGGTGGACCAAAATTTGATCCTCTCCACTTGATACAGTTGTTCATGGAACGACTTTAGCTCGAAATAAACTTGTTTTAAAGTGATGTTTAAAATGCCGTTTCTATGAGAAAACTTTTATTTCGTTCACATTTTCCATTTTCCAGTATCTGAGAATAATATTTTCTACGAATCTACGAAAACATATTAGACAGAAATCCGAGCGAAAGTGTGTATGGGTAGGAGAAATTTCAATAAAAAGATATGTAAAGAGATTATAGCCGGCCGCAGCCCACCAATAAACACTCTAGACCACTTCATTTTATACTGTTGTTCATATAACGTCTTTTAAAAATAAGATCGTATATGGAAACCGGCCACAAAAAGGGGGACGATTCGAGGCATTTTTAATAGCATTTGTCTTTAGGGCAAAAGTTACGACCTCTTTGATGGACGCAAGAATACAGGGACAAACGAGCTTATAAACTGATTCTGAATTGTCGGTATAATAAAAGTGTTGAGTGTTGCATACATACGCACGAACTAAATGTACCCTCGTAACCCAAGTGGTGTAATTAATCATTCATTGTTGAAAAAATCTTATTTTTATTGAAATTTTGAAAATTGCAAAAAAAAAAAAAAAATATTGACATATATATATATATATAAGCAAGCAAAGTATTATATAAGATGAGGAGCAAAGTATTTTCTTGTATTATAGTACTTCTTCATCCGTTGTCTTCCAAGTGTATGTACGATGCAATTATCCCATTGCTTCTGTCCGTGCCGCCCATTTTCTTAACGCAAGTAGGAACTACTTGTGGTTTCCTTACCATCAGTTTTATGGGAAATAGCTTCTAAATCTTACTTAGACTTACTGCTATTGTAAAGAAAACATATCATTAAATACGATATGTGTTTATGTTTTACACGAAACTTTGAGTTTTTTTTTTTTCTAATGATATGAATGCACATCAAACGTCAACTAAAAGGAGGACTTGGATTGAGGCATGTACTCATTATGGACTATTAACCTATTAAAATTATGAAGCAATATGGTACACATTTCAAGCAGCGTTGCAATCATCATTATGCCGCATAAAATACTTTCCGCAACGATGAAATTTCAACGAGTACCGAAAACGGTACATGTCGCCGGGAACATGTTAAATTATCCAGCGTTGTATTTACGACAATAAACTTGCGATTTAGACAGTCTGTAATATCAGGTTGGTTGGGCCGGTTTTTCCTCTCCTTTCCTTCATTTCCTTTCATTTTTAGGCTCATGTTGTAGCATTCATTCATCCACAAGAAATATATGGAAATTTGTATCTTTGTATCTAGAACCTATTTTTATTGCTTTTGTTGAAAACGGAGGTATTTTTAGCTTAGATAATATATGTATCAACGTGCTTTGATCGAATCAAGTTATTTGTGATATCAGCTTGTCGGAGAGAGAGAGAGAAAGAGAGAGAGAGAGAAAGAGAGAGATAGAGAGAGAAAGAGAGAGATAGATGATTTTAATATGTTGACCAAATTTGTAGCCGGTATCTCATTTTGGCGAACTTGACAAGGACGATTTCGGATTTCATACACAAACAAGGACATGGTTAAAACGGTGCAACCATTCGCGTTCATAGGGTACATATTGACTTTATGGAGTTCCCAAAATGTATCCCCGTCCTTTACAAGCATTTGAGCAAACTACAATAACCAATAGGATAATTAATATACAAAAGCTAAGTTATAATCTGATGTAATGGAAGCACAACATAACGCGGACAACATAACGTAGCTGACAAATGACCAGGTAACATCACCAGCAAAACCCAATGAGTTCTAGCCAATAGCCAAGCATCTAACGTAAGATGTGACAAATAACTATTGCTATGCCGCTACGAAATGCAGCCCCAATTGAACAGTAAGTCATTAGTTCGCGACATCGAACGAAAGGTATGTACAGTGTAAGAGATTTATTTATTATAAGACAGTTCTTCACATGCGTAAATTTCAGATACTCGGAACACGGTAGCTTCGCTATATCGGAGAAGAGCACCAGTAATGTGACTTAACGGCTGAAGAGGCACAACAGTTCGTACAAGTTATAAAGTCATTAAAGTTTGAGCACATAATTCGGAAAGGGAAGGCCAGTTCGTAATGGGTTCAACAATGAGACAACTTGATTAAAGCTGTTACGTAACGCATAATAATAATTATATTTTTGCATATACCGATAAATTTGTGCAAGAAAACCGCAGTATTTTTGTGATGTAGAAATACATCAGCATGCAAAATCGGTTCTACTTAAGATCACTAATCTTCAAGTTATTTTGTAAAACATTTATTACTATTTTCATATTTTTTTAAGGTTTTTTTGAAACAATTGAGTTGACCTTTTTATGTACGTTATGAGAAACATCTTTCGAGAGATCATCCAAATCACGAAGATTAGGCATGTAATGGATCATCTAAATGAAGAATTTTCATCTATTCCCCTAGATGAATGCCTTTCAATAGACGAAAAAATGTGTTCAACAAAAATGGGAATCAATTTAAGAATCAAAAGCCATAAATGGCACCTTCGGCTGTTCTTTCATCTGTTGCTATAATAAATTGGTGGATCCTTGTGAGAAAGAGACTCCACTACAGAGGGCATACCAAGCAAACAACTACCATTGGTTAGTTCTTTCGAACAGATTGAGGTGCAAAATTCCGTTATGTTAGGATACCACACAATGGTCAAGTAACAACTGCAATGTTCCTTTAAACGATAAAAATAATTGTTTTCCAAAAAGTATAGGCGAAGATTATACAGAAAGTGATTTCGAAACTAATTTGCACATTTATATATTTTAATAATTTAGTACTGCCTGTACGCTTATCCCTATGTAAAGCTGAAGTTTGGCCTCAAGACACGCTCAGGTGATGACCACATGTCAACCGAAAAAAAAGTGAACCTTATAATCGATAACATAAGCCATAAGCCCCAGCATAAGAAACCATATTCCGACAATTAGTGTACGATCCACCTACGAGCACGACTACAAACTGCAAAAAAACTTTAACCCACTAAGAGCTTGTACCAGATATCATGTAAGATTTTTTCTCTGGAGTCATGTAAAGCTTGAACACACTAAGAGCCTGTACCAGATATCATCTAAGTGGGCGTTCAATCGTCCAGGTAACATCTAAACCAAAAATAAGAGACAATTCACAACTTTTACGAACGAACTCGAGGCAGAGCATGGGAAAGGTTTCCTCGTGATTTGAATCCTTTTTTTTTGGCATCACGTCTAACAGTGTATTCCCGTCCTTACCGTGTAGCCAGGCAGGTATTTATTGCAAATGTACATAAATAATTTAAAAAATCAGCTAAAATAAACAAATAAAATGAAGGAAAATAAATAAATTAAATAAAACTAAAAGCAAAGGAACCGAATACTTGAGTATTGTCTTTTGCCAGAGGGGCGTTAATTATTATTATACTTCCCAGCCTTCAATTAACATTAGCCAAGTGAAAAATTTTGCAAAAACAGAAAGAAAAACAAACCAAAATTCCAATATCGTATATAACTTTAAGCGGTCAAAAGTTCAAACCAGATCTTTAGTACATATTCTCAAAAGACGCACAAACAAACAGCACGTACACTACTGACACATGGAGCATATAACAAAGCATTGTATAGACATTTCATTTATATGACAATATGATATGTTGCCAAGATGTGATGTGATATAAAAACGAGATGCCGAAAGATAATGCGTTTTGTTAAACAGACAATCGGTTGAACCTGGACATACATAGATAGGTTGAAAAACTTCTTCTCTGCAGAAGTAGTGAGTGACCTTAAAAATTTGTGAAAAATCAGAAACCTTCCGTAGAATCAAGACAGAAAAGATGATTAGCTTTGACTTGAGTAACTATGCACAATGTCAGCCAATTCTTTTTAAACATAAACATATACATTTTCCAATGCTTTTTGAGGAGTTAAAAGTTAAAGTCAAAGTTTTAGTAAAAGATACAATGGTAGTAGTTACAAGTAGTAGAAGAGCTCGCAGTGCTATACGCCTTGCTGAACTTTTGGCTATTCGCTGGTGTGATGGTATTAAAGCCACACCTGTTTCATGTTGTTTGGGGTTTTTGTTAGGTTGGTGGCATCTTGCGACATGATTGTCTACGCAACTACCAGTACAACGGTCAAAGTGTTTTTTGTCTTCCTTGAGAATCTTGGTAAAGTCTATTTAACTTGTTTTATAAGAACGATGCAGAGCATTGGGTGAATGGGAGGCAGAGATTGCGGGGACGAGGCGTTCATTGCAAGAAAATTCCTCTTAACAAGGCAACGCATTTGAAACTGATAATGATTAAAGTTAAATACCGTTATTTACAAAACACTAACATGCCAAAGCAATCAATGGACAGTTTTTCTTTAATTTTTTTTTTTATTTTTTCTTTTTTGTTTTTTTTCTGCCTTTTCGTTTTCTCGTTCTCAACATTATCTATAATAAAGTTTCGGACGCCGAGAGAGAGTGCGTTAAGAAATATAATCAACTCTGTAGTGGATAAGTATGCTTGAGTGTATGCAGAAACTAAAAGGCAATTATCGTTATAAATAATTTTTGACTGTTAATTGAATAAAAACATAAAAGGAACCCAAATCTTAAACAAATCATTTCAAAGTTTTTTTGTTTTCTTTTTTCTGTTAAATTATACACTTTTAACGCTAATTGTGTTTATAGTGATTCACACTTAATATATTTTTTTCTTGCTTTTTTTTTTTCGTCTTGGTACAAAATAAATGAATAAATTTTTAAAATGTGCATATATATATGTGTGTGTGTTTTCGTTGTCAGACTTAACATCTACGTAGTATGTGTCATTGCGTACATGCCTTATGGCACCCGGGGGAATTGCATACATACATACATAATACCGTCACATGAGTTGGGTCTGCCTAACCATAGAAAAAGTTGGCTTAATAAACGAAAAAAGAAAATCTACACAATCTTATAACAAGCATCTGTAAAATAAACACAACAACAAAAAAAAAAAGAAAAAACAAAAAACAAAAAACAAAAAATAAAATGAGAGAAAATATTGAAAAAAAGTCAAAAAAACCTTCTGCACTTCTAACCGTTCGCAACATGTTTAGTTACTGCTGACAATGTCGTTGTTTAGCTTCATGTTTATGTCGTTCGCCCTGATCACATGTTGCTGGATTTACTTATACAACAACTACTAATGTCTCCAATTTGCTTTAATTTTACCTTTTTTCGATATATTATATATCTTATATACATTATATATAACACTTGTCTGTCATTTACTTTTTTGTCAACGAAATATTATGAATAAAAAAAAATGTCTCAATAAACTGAGAAATTATTGTAAAAACTAATAGATTAATACACTCTGCCTAAAATAATTCGCCTTGCTTTTCGTTTTTTTTTTTTTGCGATTTTCGCATAAATAACTACTGATTTTTCCCACTCGCCAGTGGTCAATTTGATCCCAGACATCTATATTAATTATTATTAAAAGGTTGCATATACTTTGGTCAGCGAATTCAAGAGATAACAAGTAAGAAAATCAAATTCGGTTGGGACCGAATCTTTTATACCCATCACCGTTTACTCCAAAATACCACGAAAAAAAGTCAAACAACATTATACTCATCCCGTATAACATAAGGAGTCAATGCAGTTGATTTCTTCTATTTTCACAATAGAAGTTTTTGTCGTAGGGACATGTGGGCGTTGTAGGCGTGCCTCTTGAAAACTTTAGCCAAATTCCAAATTCTTTTGCAAACTTGGTATATTTTCATTTTCGCTAACCACAAATTCTACAGAGTTGTATAAACAAACAAATGGACAGACGAATGGTCGGACGTGTTTGGATGCATTCAGGATTTGAAACTGGCCAAGAATTCGTATAATTTATGAGGTTTTTGAAGCTTGTTTCTACACGTTATAAAAGTGTTGAAAAAATATTTACATTTTGATACACTATAATATTGTGTGGGCGTGGTCAATTTATTCCATTTTTGTACATAAATGCTGCGACATCGCTCATAGAATCTGCGTTACAATTTTTGTGCATTTATTAACTACAGTTTATGAGCAATGAGCAAAAACCAATTTTCATTCCCTTTGAAAACAGAGGTTTTCTCTGTTTACATGGTGCTGTGGACGTGTCCTTAAACTAATTTGTTCCATTTTCAATATCAACTTGCGTGCAAGAACTTCCACTCTTTCGCCAAATTTGAAGTTGATAGCTTAATTTTTGCGGTCAGGCAAACGTTTAGAACATACATTACACAGACGGACAGACGGAGAGATAGACATGCTGAAATCGATTGTTCAGAGTACGCCGACGCTAATCATGGACCGCTCAAAATTCTTCTTCTTCCAAATTCATTATTTCTGTTGTTTATTTGAAAAAATCTGCTGGTGAAGCGCACCATACATGTTCAGAGGTTTATGGTGACGCTGCTCCATCATACCTCAATTGTTGTGTTTGGGTTCAACGGTTTAGAAGTGACGGCACGAATTGACTTCGAATGTCATTGTTTCGCCGCTTGTTGCAAGAGTTGTCCGGGATACACTGTTGCAGCTCGAAAGTAAAGTGCTGCCGCGTCCAAAGTACTCACTAGACATGACACCTCTTGATTACCGTTTATTCCGATCGATGCAGCATGACTTGGCTGGTACGCAAGTCGGCAAAAATGGATCGGTGGGTGGGTGGGTGGGTCGCTGCCAAACCAATATAACTTCTTTCGGCATGATGTCGCCATGTTGCGAAAAATTATTTAAAATGTTGTGGAAAATCGTGGAAACTATTCTGATTAATATATATCGTATCAATTTTCCACAATAAATTCCTTTTTGTTTTACTTCAAAAAGGTGGCCAAAATTTATGCAGCCTCCTAACAAATAGCAATATTGTGAAAGCATTGAAAGGAATTTATGCAAATTCAGACAAAAGTAGCATTTCATAAAAAAAAATAAACTGAAAACATCAGAAGAATTCTTACAATTATTCCCGGTGGGTTGAAGAGCTTACTGAGGACGTTACGATGTCAAAAGGCAATCTCCTGATTATTTCGAACGATAATTTTGGCATGAAGAAGCCGTTTTCCAAATAGAATCGTGTTACAAGTCGGTGGGTGGGCGTAATAGCAAAAGCTCATGAAGTTCGATTTGCTGCTCTGTTCGTCCTGGTCTCTAGATCCGGAAATGCGCGAATATTAGAATTGCAAAAAAAAAGAGGCCGCAAAGCCAAAGATGTTTGTTGATCATACAATGAAGTTATTGCAAAAACTGAGGAATTGTGTTGAGGATCTTGAAAAACCTTTCTATGAACGGAGCATTGAAATGTTGGAAAAGCATTAGAGTGTTTATTACACCCTTATATGGTTGAAGAAAGTCGAATTTGACAAAAAAAAAAAAGTCTTTTTTCTTACTTAAGCCTGGGAATTAATGACTGATATGTTAGATGTGCCCATAAATTCTTCAGTTATTCATGTAACGACAAAAGTGATGATAGGTACTACAAGTAGAGTCAATAAAATGCGTTATAGTTCTGCAGAGCTTAAAATATGAATAAGTAAAGAAGATACAATTTGCGCCTTTAGCAGCAAGGCAGGTTCATCGAAGCCGACTTATCAGGCCCGCTTAAGAGCCTATATGAGAGCTATAAGAGACTAGAAAAACGTTCTTTTGATTTTTTTTGGACAAGGAAGAAAAGGAACAGAATAGTAATATTAAAGGAAATTATTTGCGGGTTAAAAAAGAAAAAATGCACTTTTCGTCATGAGAATGGTAATGAAATATATATATAACCAAATAGCCGAATTTCCAGTCAATACTAAAAGCTTCTAAAATGTAAATTTTTCATTTTTTGCTAGCAGCAATGATTCGAGCTTTCGATTCGCTCTCAGCCCCTTAACGTACTCTACTTTCGTCTTGCTGAAACTTCTCTGAACTACTATTTTTGTTTCGGTATGTATGTGTGTGAGTTTATTAGAGCAGTTAGAAACTTCCCAGCATATGATATTCGTTCTTTCCCGAACGATTTGGACGAAAATGAGAAATTTTAAAGAAAAAAATTCTTTTTTTTTTTAACTATATTCTGGAAACTTCGGAGCTAATTAAAAATAAAAAAAAAAGCAAAATGTACAGTGTTCTGCCAACTTAGTGAAAATATTTCTTTCTTTACTGGTCACTGGCCGTTTTCCGTTTTAAAGTATGATTCAATAGATTTACGCATGCGTAATTCATTTGGAAGGAGACGTCAATGACGGCATAAGAAGATATCTTTGTGATGAGGAAAACAGAGCTTAGCTTGCTCCAGCATTGCTTTCGCCGATAAATTTGCTTTTATTCATGCAATTCCCAAATATTATTTTAAGGAGCCGTTCTTATTAGAAATTTACTATCCGCAGTCCTATATTTTTGGGACATAATTTAGTACAATGAGTACGTTGCGGCCAACTCCGTTTCTCTCCTCCTTTCTGACTGTCACCGTGTTACACGAATAGGGGGGACATTCCCTGAGTGTTCTGAGAGTTCTTTGAAAACAATAAAAAATACGAGGGATAAGGCCTTAGCAGAAAAGCATTCCCCCTTAAATAATTCGTTAAATAATCAAAACTGATATCGGAACCATTTTCTAAAAAATATATTATATTTTTTTAATGTGGCTCGAAGAAATGATTTTTCGAGCTCGATAAAACTTTGATTATGTTTTTGCCTTCAAATTTCATTAATTGCTTCACAGCAAAGCAGAAGGAAGTTTTTGATTGATTCTTGATACTTTACTTAAATCGAGATTTGAAAGCAATCGCAGATCCTTAAGAAATTAAAAAGTTTTTTCCTTTTTAAGTTAGAAAACTACAAGGAATTGCTTTAAATGAAACGTTTTCTTTGCGATGGTTGCTTCTGCTTGTCGTCTTCTTTTTAAAAATTTTATTATTTCAAAATACCTTTACGCACCTCAACAAATGCACGATATATACAAACAAGCATACAAATACAAATTTGTTTCAATAAATTAATTGCTCTTTCGAATTTTACTCTTAATTTCATGTTGCCTGAATTTCTTTTAATTAAATGTATGCATACGTACAAACATACCAAACAGCAACGGAACAAAACATGCAAGGCGAAGACTTATATGCTGCGTAGCCTATGCCCAGATGATTTATGCCGCACCCATCTGGGCAGACAAAGTGCTATAAAGTAAACATCTCCTACGAAAGCTAGAAGCAATGCAAAGGCTGTGCTTGTGGAACATGATGCCAGCCTACCGCACAGTTTCAACGTCAACATCAGCGGCAGCGCTCCTTGTGGCAATGTTACCCATCGAGCGGTTGTGTGTGCCTAAGGAGCAACTGTATATCCACGAAAGCGTCAGAGGCGGCAAGAACGGTTAAAGAAAGCAATACCAACACACGCAAAGTTAAACTAGCTGCCCGACAGAATATGTTAACGGAATGGCAACATAAAAGGGAGAGGGACTTACAATCGCATCCCAAACCTTGAACAGTGGGTGGGAAGAAAATACGGAGAAGTCAATTTTTGCCCAACCCAAGCTCTCACTGGTCATGGAAATTTCGCGAGTTATTTGTACAGTTTCAACGTTCACGTGCAGATAACACATACGACCTATGCCAATACATAAACGACAACGCACAACACTATTTTCGTTCATTTTGGGCTTGGTATGGAATGTTCGAGGAATAAGCTTTCCATCCAGCGATATCGCGGGAAATGGAAGTCATACTGTCACATGCTGGACAAGCAAAGCATGTGAGCAAGCAAAGCGTTATCCAAACCCCTATCCTTATACGACAACAGAGAAGGTGGGATGATCTTGTGAGGACCAACAATGCAGACGAATTCATCTCGAAGTGAGGCCAAAAGGGTTCCGGTATGATTTTACCCCAATGTCGCGCTACGTAGTGCTACTTGTTGCCAGCACGTTGTCTCTACATCCGCAAAAGAAAAAAAGACCTATGCACATACATACACATACACATCTATATATATTTACAAACTTTTTACATTTTCTTTGCTTATGGTTTACTAAGACTGAACTTCTAGACTGCCAGTAAATGATTTGATTTGATTTCTGTTAATTAAACCGCGCATAACGTTGTCATAAAACACTAATTCTTCAATGTGTAGTCAGTATATTCGGGGACTTATTCATACTGACTGCATTCGTTTGTAATGTGCTTTACACTTTGTTATAAGTAGGGATTAATTCACCCAGGGTTGCTGGACCGTCTTATTACTATGTAATGGAATGCCTGCTCCTACGTTACATTAAGATTAGACTGCTAGGAAATTGCTAGTAAGCAAGCAATACATGCGCAGACGGAGAGAGTATAACTATTATTTTATTTCCGTTTTTCAGAAACCGAGGTCAAGCACTATGTTGAATCGATATATGGATGCTCGCGTTAGTGTAGGATTTTCAATTGATTTAGCCTCTCTCCAGACGTTGTTCTTGGTCTCCTGGCCTTGCAACAAGGCTTACTTAAGGTTTACTTAACTTTGTCATTGGTTGCAGTATATATCCGTAAAAATTACGCGCGTTCTCATTTCTGCGTGTAATGAAAGCAAGCCTCTTACAAGAAAATTAGTGCTTTTCTGCTAATGTTAAATATCATGTAAGACAAATCTTATTTTATTAGTTCAACTACAGAACTCTTAGAAATCGTACACACTTTCTGTTACGCTTCATAGGTGCGGTTCAGAGCAGTAGCAAAAAGCTGTTTTTTTTTTGTTGAGTAAATGGGAAAGCTACAGCATAGCCAACACGTATCCAAGATACCCTCTCAGACGGACATAATTTCTGTATCGTTATTACTTTTCCTTGTGGATGACTAAATATATTGAAACTCTTTACCTTTTCTTTCTTTTTCATCAATAAACTAACAATTGCCTGACAATAGTCCTTCAACTCTTAATTGCGAACGTGTGCTTGCCGCACTTTTCCCATTCGCATATTTGGGACACATATGCAAACAAGCCATTGAAGGATTATAATAATCCCACTCAAAGCGTGTTTTGCTTCTTTTTTTTCTTTGCTGTGTTTTTTTTGATCGCCAACAATCTCTCAAACAAATATTAAACAAAAAAGACCAACTAGGATTTAGGCACATTTTTGTTTAGGTTACTTTTCATTGTTGCAGTCATGCACAAAATCAGTCAATTTTTTGCTGTCCTCTTTGTTTTTACGTCTTGAAAAACATTAACTGCCTGATGCGGACGATGTGTAAATGGAAAAATTATCACTTATTTAAATACGAAATTAAGTCAAAAAAGCAAAATAATGATAATCACGTTAATGCTTGCACGTACTTTGTGCCATTGTTTGTATAATTATTATAAAACATGGATGCATACACATTTGCACATTATATATATATGCATGTTTATGTGTACTTTAATACCACAAAATTACTAAATAAATTGTCCGTAAAGTCTTGCATTCTGTTTCCCTTTATATTTATTTACTTTTTGTCTGTATTTTGTCTTTAGTAAATCCGACTGAAAGTCGCTTCACATTTCACATTAGGTAGACTATCCACACTATTTTTTCAACTTAATCATTTTTGGAAAATATCCAAGAGAAAAAAACAAAAACAGAAAATGAATGGAAAATTTAAGTCGCAGCATATGCTTCAGTAGAAAGGGATCTGTTAGACGTACAACGCAAACATTTGTTTTCACTCACTGCTACTTCCTAATGTTTTCGTCATTTATAAAATTAATTGGAATCCTAAAACTAAAAGTTCACGTACCAAAGGTAAAAGAATTCGTCTCCCTTAAGACAATGGCTCGTAATTATGACAGTAATAGCGATTATTATTTTAGAAATAGTTGATGTAGTTATTATAAGTAGCTGCTGCCGCACCGATAGGTTAATGTAAAGTGCAAGCCGAAGAGTATATATGTATATTGTAGAATATGCCAAATATATAGATACGTGTATAAATATGTACAAGTGCGCTCCTGTTATTTATTTATTTATTTAGCGTTGTTTTTTTTTTTTCCCCTTCTATCGTAACATTTCTTTCAACTTTGTTTGACATTTTTACGTCTTCACCAACATTTTTCGCCAAAATTGACAATCAAGAATTTTGCCACAATTAACGCCCATTATTACCGTCCTGATAAGCCAATAACTGGACGTTTTATACTGGAAATTAAGTAATTAACTGCGCGGACCTCTTCGGAAAATGTGCATTTAAATTGCGTCGCGAAAATTTAGCGATGACGAGTATACTCGTGATACGCAGAGTATGTGCAATGTACATTAAAAGTTTACGAGAGAATCCAACAAGGACGGATGGAAGGATCATCATGTTCATATATTCGTCATAGCACAAAAATTTTGCACTTTTTTCACGACGTATATATTCGTCGTACACGTTTAAGCGGTTAATGTTTAAATGTAATTTATAGCGACATATACAAATATATATCGGTAATATAAAGTAATAAGAGCTGATTTTATCAATTAATGAGCAATCTTAAGGAATGGAATAAATGCTTACACAAAAAGTCATCTTAATCAAAGAATTGCAATCGAAACGAGTCATAGAGCGTAAAATGCAATACAACTTTACTGCTGCACTAACCCAAAATAATGTCGTAGAACGATTTGCGCGAGAAGATTGTTCGCACAAAATCATTCTTAATGATGAGATCCAATTCTCTATCGAAGCCTTTGTAAATGTAAATGTAATAAATAAAATAGTCGCCAATCGAGTCGACAACTCAAATTATATGCTTTCGTATGTGTATTACGGTGAGTTGCACACCAAAGAGCAAAAATTATTATATCGACTTGGTTTAGTTATGGATATAGATATGAACGGTATTATGCCACCCACATGTCTGCCATAAAATAAACATATATGTATAAAGACGCACACGACGTACACACAAATGTATGGAGGCATACACCGTCTATCTAAATGCAGTTTTATTTATGACTTTCGGTTTCACATTTTTCTTATGACTTAATTCTTTTCTTTCCTTTGCTTGATATAGGGAAGAGATGCATATTATATGTATATGGAACGTATTTCATGGCAACACCCTGATGTGTTAACGCCTACAAATTAATTGTGCAGTCGGTAGTTTTTTGTTGGTTCAGTTATAAACTCTTAAAAAAAAAAAATGATTTAAAACAATCATACATTTTTAGCTCACAAATTTCCAAAAATGCGAAGGACAACGAATTCGTGTCACTCTCTACTGTTATAAGAATAATAATAATAATAATTATAATAATATATATTTATTTTTAACTTCAATGCATTCTTGAGTGTGTGCAAACAAGTAAATCAATTTAATAAACATTTTTCCTTTACCGAAATATACAAACAACCATCAAATTGAGGCACAAAGTTGCAAGGCACTCCAAAGAATAGAGAATAATAATTAAATCAACATTTGACTTAAGCCCCGATGACGTTAACTACCAGTGTTGCGTTATTCATTGTTTTATGTTCTTCTCTTTTTTTTTTTTTTTTGTCCAAGTTTTCTTCTTTCGATGCTGATGAACGCAGTGTTTCTCTAAAACATCTGGTTTAGGGTTATGTATGTACGTAACAAGTAAGCGCAACCCAAAACTAACAATTTTTGTTAAAACGTTGTGTGTGGCACAAATTGAACTCTAAGGGTTCCTGCTTGACTGACTAACTGGCTAAAGATCTTAATTATCCTCTCATCAAATGTTTTAAGCAACTGGAGTGAGCATAATTTTTTTTATTTTTTCTGTCATCTTTTTCTTTTCCTTGTTTTTTTGTTTTTTTCTTGCTTTCTCTCTCTCTCTCTCTCTCTCTCTTTTATTTAATTTATAAAAGGAAAGGCTTTGTAATGACGTTGTCATGTGTATGAAGATGATTTGTTGTTGATTTTCGTAAGATTTGTGTGCAGGTGTTTTTAATAATTTTTCCGTTTTGTGTGTAATTGATTCAATTTTAACAAATCATTGAGATGTTAATACTAATTATAGAAAATTTATAATAAAATTCTTAGTAATTTATGCAAAATTATATACATACATATACATACATATATATAAAAGATTTGAAATTATTGCTAAACCACCACCACCACCAAACATCTAACATTACCAGTTAGTTATAAGATATAAGCAGTCAATTAAAACGTATTTAATATTTAAATATAAAAAAAAAACAAAACCATCATCCATGCCTTTATAGTTAATTTATAATAACGCAAAAAAAAAAAAAAAATACATATGTATATGTATATTTATAAAAAAAGCAATTATTTGCATAATCATAAGCTTCTTGACTCTAGTCGCGCTCTCTCTCTCTCTCCCTCTCTCTCTCTCTTTCTCTCTCTCTCTCTCTTCTCTATCCACAGACATTACGAAAAAGCAAATATATATTTATTTATTTAACGTTTTTTTTGTCTTTTAAATATAGGAAATCACTATCGTTTTGAGGCTTTTATCACAAATAAATCATTTAATTATGGATATGTGCATGTGTGTGTCTGTTTTTATTTTTCTTTATCTCTCTCTCTAATTGTGGTAAATTGAAGACAAAAGAAGTTTTGTGTGTCATATACATCCATGCATGGATGCATGCATGCATGCATGCATGCATTCATTCATTCATTCATTTATTCATTCATATTTATTCAATTAATGACATCATAATACATATTTAAGCATATCGTACCAGAGGTATGATATGATGTTCACTTTATATGTGAGTACATCGCGTAATGTTTGTGTTTACTTGTCATTGCTATTACGTCAGCAAACCTTAAAGTAAACTCATCGTTAATACTTAATCATTGACCATTAAATGCATGTTTGAATTCATTTAGTGAACAGCTGCTGTTAGTGTTTTGCCATCCACAATAGTATAGTTAGTGTACCTAAGGTAACCAACCTGTCAATTTCATTTATTGAGTTAGAATGACATTATTGAGCTTCTATGTTTCGTTTTGACGAATAAAAAGATGCACATACATCTAAACATCTAAACATAATATAAACAAAAATGCATATAAAGCAAACACACATAAATTTATTACTTATACGAAGGTTAGATTTAATAACTTTTACGCTTTGCAGCATTTTTAACTTTAAAAAAAAAAACAAAAAAACGATTAAGAAAACTATTCACTTTAGTATAAACCTTTCATAGCAACCGTCCAATTTGAAACGTTTCAAGTTTGACGGCGTACAGCGCACAGCGCGTAACTTGAAGTTTGATATGTGAACTTACGCTAAGAATGATTACAATCTTCATATCCTACATCATTTGTGATACAGGATATATGAAGTTTGTGCGGACGTACGGTACGTAACACCCAGAAGGGCTTAAGATACACAACCCACATCTTATTATACCAAGCGAATCCGAATCATTTCTTATCATTTCTCAGCTAGGCTTGTCGGTCCTTCTGTCCATTTGAGATGTGTGCAAGTACTTTACGTTCCACGTACAAATCGAAATTTCTTAGATATTTTGATGAAATTTGGTACATGGACGTGTTTTGATCTAAAAACGAAAGGTACTGAAAATTCCGATCGGTCCACTTTCTCGAAAAAAATTAGAAAATTGCAATTTTTAAAATTGTTGTCTTTGCGTAAATCAGTCTCCCTGTCTGTCCGTGTAAATTCCGTGACGGACATTCCCTCGGACGCCAAAAAGCATAAAGCTGCCGGCTTAAAAGTAATCATAAGGATTGGATGTTCTTGCGTGTAGGTGTTATGTTGAAAATGCACTATGCCACTTGACGGACACACCTCAGCTACCACAAAAAATTAAAAAAGCACCTGTTTTCCAAAAACGAAAACAAAAAATATGGTTCTGTGCTCGTTACTTACGAACGATAACAAATACAACGATAAAACATGCATGTCAATAATCCTGCAGCACCTGAATAAAAATTGAAAAATCGACCGCGTCCACGCAACAATCTAAAGTATTTTCTCTTTTTTTTTTTTTTGAAAAGCATTGGTGAACATAGATGGAGCTATTGCGTGTTTTTTAATGAATTATTTGATCGTAATGTACTGCAATACATCCGTACTACGCGTTGTAGTGGCAGTCTGCTAGATCTTTGCTTTACCAACTTCCCGAAGATAGCTGTTCATCACTTTCCATCTTTTAGTTTACCTGAGGATCCGTCTCATCCATCAATTTGTATTTCCTTTTATTACAGGCACGATGATCCGTTGAACTACTCTAACGTGCCAAATCCAACTTCCTCCAAAAACTAATATTTTACTGCTTAAATCTCATCTCTCACGCACTATGCTTGATTTCTCTGCTGAAACCTTACTGACTTCGTTGTATAATGTATTAAACCTAGCTGTTTCTGCATCCGTTCCGGTCAAGCAACCTCGACCTCGAAGCAGGTGCCCGGCATTGGCTCATTCTTCATCAAAGCGTAGATTTAATTACCTCAACTACTAATATTATTGCAGATGACTTCAACTGATAAAATCCTCACTGCTTCTTAATCCTGCATATTTTTTTAAAGTTTTTGTCAACTCCAAAAGTAAAATCTCCATATATCCCTCGCATGTTTCTGTCAATGGCTCTGAGTCCTCTGGTGATATTGAAGCGCCGAATCTCTCTTTCCTGAATAAATACTTCCGACGAAATTTTTCAACTGCTAATTCCGATTTACCTGTCTAGCCCCGTTTTGATTCCTAACTTGTTCATTTCTGAAAATGGTTTAAGTTTAGATGGTTTAAAGTCTTCACAATATAGTTCTGCGCCTGGGCCTGATGGGATTCCATCATGTATACTTATAACATGCTCTGTCGAGCTTTGTGGTGTTATTGCAATGATTTTTAATCATTCCTTGAAATCAGGTGCTTTTCCGGAGTGTTGGAAGAATAATTTCCTTTTTCCAATTCACAAAATCAATTCACAAACATCTCTCGTAGAGAACTATAAAGGGATTGCCTTAATTGTGCGAGCGTATTGTTCCTCAGCATCTTGACTTTGCTATAAAATCCTATAGCTCTCCATGCCAGCATGGCTTTCGGAAAGGAAGGTCTACTGTTACGAATCTCTTAGAGTTTACTCGCCATGCTTTCAAGGCTTTTTCTAATGACTCTCGTACGGATGTTGTGTATACAGATTTTAACAAAGCGTTTGACTTAGTTATCCGTAACTTATTGATCTGCAAACTCCAGGCTTCTGACTTTCTTGTATATTTAATGAAAAGGATAAATTCGCGTCTTCACAACAGACCATTCAGAGTTCTGTTTGACTTTTTCAACTCAGATGAGTTTCCCTCTGCGATTTGACATATGGGGTACCTCAAGGTAGTCACCCTTATTGTTTAATTTACACATTAATGAACTCCCCTCGGTGATCAAATCCAGCCAGATCTGAATGCAGGCTGACGATGTTAAACTGTATTCTTCCTCTTCCTCGGAATCGCTGACTTAAATAATTTGGTTATATGGAATTTGGGTTGGGACACCCGCTTGTCTCTTTGCTTCCTTATGACAATAAATTGGTTCTGTTATCCTTGTCGTCACTGATTAGATTCAGTCTTGGTGTTTCCTTCCTAATTAAGTTAATTAATGGTACTATTGATTCGTCCACATTACTTGGTGAGATAAGCTCCAATGGCCCTAATCACTCCCCTAGGCACTTTATACTCAGTAAGCTGGGCCAGTGTAAATTTAATGAAGAGCTGTTTACCCGTTTAGAGTTGCTTGCACACCCACGAATGATGTCTACCACATAATCGCGCAAACTCGCATTCTTCATAGTTGATCACAACAACTTTTCTTAATACGCGTCATATACCTATGTCCCATTTAAACTAACTTTTAGCGTTAATCTCATTACGATTTGATAGTTAAGTGGTTTTGTTTATTGTATCGGTTGCCAAGCTCTGGCAACCTGCAATGGCTCGGTGGTACACTTGCAATTTGGTTCTGTAGTGCTTGCGGGTGTGTCTCTGTGCCAGTTGTATACAGGCTTTCGTTTTCTTCTTATTTGTTTATATTTAAATTCATTCATTAGTTAATAACTATTATGTATACACTGCTTATGTCTCCTTATATACTTTATACTAGTTTTCAACATTGGTTGGTATAAGATTTGCTTCTAAGAGACAATCGAATTCGACTCTTAATTTGTTTTGTTGACTTTCTGTTAAATAAATAAATAGATAAATAAATAAATAAATAAATAAATAAATAAATAACTAAATAAAATAAATAAAATGTTCGGTCGCAACCAATCATTATTTACTTACTTACGTTTTTTTCTTACCTTACGGCTACAGGTCACGATTTTGTACAAGCCCTTATATATCCAAACATAACCGTAGGTGGTCCGAATTATGTAGAGTTAATTTTTATATCAAATTACTTTCGTTATAACATATTAACCCTTAGACTTTTCTGCCCTGAAGAACAAAAATTTCGTAAAAATCCTTACATAAGATTTGGATCCTATCTTATAGACGTGGATACTCCAAATTTGGTGCAGTTAATTTTTTTATCGTAAATTATTATTATTACGGTATGATTTTCATCATCAGGCATTGAAAATTAAACCGTTTTGTCATATGGACTTCAGTTTTTGCTATATGAGAGGGGGTTCAAAAAATAGTCCCAGCCGGGTTAAACTTAAAATGCCGAAATACTATTACTTAGCCATTTTATGGAGAAATTTTGAAAATTGCAATTTTTTCCATATAACGATTTTTCAAAATAGGGCATTAAATAAGAAGTGGTTGTAAAAGTTGACCGATGCAAACCATTTTCAATAGCGCTCGTCTTTGAGTAAAAAATGGCAGTGTACCAAACTTCAACAAAAATATCCGAAAAATTGCGGCCAGTAGCTTGACCACAAATGTACATCGACAGACATACGACAGACAGGCTTAGATCAATTCAGATTATGATTCTGAATCGATCGATATAATAAAGGCTGGGTCTACACATTAAGCACTTCTATGTGTTACATATGTCGGCACTAGCCGCACTACCACAAATG
The DNA here is from genome assembly GCA_001077435.1 of Glossina morsitans morsitans. Taxonomy (NCBI): domain Eukaryota; kingdom Metazoa; phylum Arthropoda; class Insecta; order Diptera; family Glossinidae; genus Glossina; species Glossina morsitans. Next base: position 20,341 of record CCAG010002526.1, read on the forward strand.
GTGCATGGTATTAAACTAAGACAAAGCAAACATTTTCTTTTGTTATTCTGAAGTTTTCGAGACATATAATGTTTAAATACTCATTCAAATGAGCACGAGAGTTTCTCATGCAGGAACAAGTCTGGTCTACCTAACTTTCAAGCACTTCGTTAACTAAAATCTATCATAGTTTTATCAATGATTTTCTTCACAAAGTACACGATAGATTTTGAAGATTCAAGAGAATCATTCTTTTGATTCGATTTTTAGATAAATTTCGAGCACGAGAAGATTTCAGTATTATCTTAACGAGGTGTTGTTCAAAAACAAGCGATATAATAAACACTTGCACCGAACTTACATGCGTTTAGCAATAATAAAAACTGTAAGTATAAGTGGCAGCTTAACCTTACTTACCAAAGCATTTGTTGATTATCTCCTTAAGGTACCTAAGTAAGAATCTTCTCATAGTTGAAAAAATTCATAGCTCCTCCAAATATAATTATAAACACTCTTGACCGTATTTGAATTTGAATGCCTAGGCCTTTGGTAAGCACTACGCGCATCTATGTGCAAAAATCTTTGATGCGCGTGATGTAAAAAAACATGGCAGCAATGAGTTCATTTTAAAAAGAATGCAATGCAACAAACTCGAGCCTAACGACTATGACACAAATGGGACAAAGACTCTATCGGAGTAGTCGAAAAAAGGCAAAAAGGTGACAGTCACAATTCAACTTCTGACAGTAACTTCCCAATCACAGAAAGTGCGTGTGCATAATAATTTTACTATTCCCACTGATAGCTTGATGGAAACATTACATGCCTTCGAAATATTAAACTCTTCAACGGAAGGCTTAATTTTTTTTTTAGGAAAATGTAGGATAAATATTCCTTTAACCAACTAACAAGATAAGCGATATTCATGGAAGCATATTAACTTCAATGAGTTCCCAAACCAAATCTGTGAAAGGCAATCAATGGTTTTTATTCTACACCACTTGTCGTACAAAGGTGTATTAAGTTTGTGTGGAGGTATGCAACACCCAAAAGGACTTGAGGTAGATCAACCTTTTATGACACCGGCCGATTCAAAATCATTTTCCGATTTCATGCAAACTTGCTCGTCCGTCCCTCCGTGTTGTCTTCTATTGGCCGCAATTTTTGAGATATTTTGACGAAATGTGGTACACTGGAGCACTTTTCCGGACCACTTCTCATATGACGCCTTATTTTAACAGGTCGTTATACGAATAACGGTATGGTGATGTAGAATTCTCTCTTCTCTCTCTTCGTCATTATTATTCGTATTGCTGTTTAATTGTAAGCAAAATTCGTACTCGTCTTGAATGTAAAAAGAATAGCAACATCATGATTTATATAAAAATGTCCATGGAAAATAAAATGTGCTAAATAGCTTTATTAAACAAAAAAGAAACAAAAGTACAAAACAGAGACTGAAAGAATTGAATCTCGTATGTGTAATGGATGTCATCTGCTTTCCATTTATTGTGAACTTTTAAAAGAAAATTACTTAAAAGTACTTAATCTATTCTAGCTACGGCTGTCTAAAGTTGTTTTTTATTTTTCATTTTTTTTTTATTATTTTATTTTGAAGCACGTAGAACACCTGTTTAACATTTGTATGCAATAGTAACAAAACCTCAACAACAACGATAACTGCAGCAAATAAACGAAAAGCTTCAAATGTGTCAAATGGAAACGACAGCTCCAAACAGTTAAAAAGCGAAATATAATAATGGAAAAAAAAAAAAAAATAAAAATAACAACAATTCACAGTCAGTCAGTCAGGGATCCATGAACGCACACATAGAAATACAATTGAACGTATAGGATTGACGATGGAACAGACAAATAAACATTTTCATTTTGTGCCTTAGTATATGTGCGAGTTTTGTACTTTGCAAGTACGTTTTGTTTGTCTGTTTGTTTGTTTGTATATGTGTGTGTGTGTTTTTTTTTTTTTTTTCTTTTTAAAACGTTATAACATCATCTCCGTGCCAAGTGCACATGGCATCCAAGCATCCATAAGAACAACAACAGCAACAGCAACAGCAGCATCAACAATAATAACAGACGGTACGGTACGACCTTAGTCATTAGTCATTGAAAGGCTTCATGGCTTGGCGCTGTTTGCTTTTGTTGTTGTCGTTGTTAAGGTAGTGTGCAGTTTGTTTACATTTTTATTTAATTTTTTTTTTCTTAACTTTTTTTTTGTTTTCGTTATTTTTCCGTTTAGAGGGAAAAGTTTCATTGATTGGTGCCATCAAGTCTTTGGAGGATCTTTTTTTTTTTCTCTCTTGTTTTGTTAAGAGCTTGTGTAATATTTATTTTTGTCTTTTTTTAGAAACAACAACAAATATATTGAATATTTTCTTTGTTGATATCGATGGAGCCTTATGTTGCTTTTCTTGTTGCTGTTGTTGTTGTTGTTGTTGTTGTTGTTGTTGTTGTTGTTGTAAATACCATTAGGTCAAGTTTAATTTTGTAATTTATTCATTGATTATTATTGATTTTTTTTTTTTCAACAACAACAAAAAAATGGCAGCAATAGCAGCAATAATTATATGCAAAAAAGGCTGCAGAATACATAGCTTCGTACACAACATCTATACCTATACGAAGGCAGACACAGCAGTGCACACATATACTTAGCAAACAGTGATAACTTATTTCTTTACTTAATAGTTGCTATTATTATTATAATTTTTTTATTTTTTTTGTTTTTAATACATGATTAATATGATCGCCCCAAAAGCCACCTCACGCCTTTTATTTCAGTATAAAGTGCAAAAAACAAAAAAAAAAATTATTATTATTATTATTATTATTATTAAAATTAATATAACTAACGTTATTAATGCTGCGTTTCTGTTGCCTGCTTATTTTTCTTCTGCATTTTCAATTGTTTCTCTTTTTTTATTGTTTCTTGTGTTTTTTTTATTTAGCAGGAAAAAAATCATTAACAATGTCACTGTCAAAACAATGGGAAAAACCACCTCTTGTCAAAATGGTGTTGAAATCGTGCTCCAACTACAATATATTGGCATGAATTGTCTTTTCTGCATGATGGTGTTGCTAGCGTTTTTACGTTTTTGTTTCTATTTCCCTGCTTATTCTTCTTTTTCCTTTGCTTCTTCTTATTCAGTTATGTCTTGTTACTTGTGGTTGTCTTGTTTCTGTCTGTTTGACTTGATATGAGTTCAAGTGTCATGGTTTTATTACAAGTGTTAGAAGAAACCAAAACAACAAAAAAAGAAACATATTTTGCACAAAAAAATCCTCTCGTTTTCTTCATTTAGTCTGTAAAAATCTGTCTGTTTAATGTTCCTAAAAAAAATAAGTAAAAGAAGAAGAAGAAGAAGAAGAAAGACACTTGTCAAAATGTTGTATTAAGTCCTAATTAAAATACCATTTAAATTCAAATGTGGATTTTAGTTACAGTTCAGCTTTACTTATCATATGCGGCTGATTGACTAAAGCAAATGTCAAAGCAAAGACTTTTCGATTTAAATGTAACGAAATGAAGCTTTTCATGTCGGGGCGATGCGATTTGTTTCTCTAAGGTGAAAGATCGTTCGTACAACAAATATATGTGTAACATATACATACATATATGTAAACATAGATAGAAAAGCTTACTTTAACTATTGTCGTTCTACCTAATCTTTCTCTTTCCCTCATCTTAGTGTTTATCAATGACCTGCTAAGCGTGACAGAAAGCCTTATTCACACACAGCGCTCGGTGTTGTTCGTTCTTCTTTATCGTCAGGAAGCCTAACAGCACTGAAGTGCACAACACACACTAGGACTTTTCAAAACTAACAAAATGCGGTCAAGATAAAATGGTGCTTTTAGACGCGTAGGGGAAGTGATGAACAACCCCTCTCTTTCGGTGTTGTCAATATAGAAGAAGAATTCGCAACCATTGGTGGTCCGAGCATGAGAATAAAAAGTAAAATTCGTTGGACAAAACAATCATTCGGAGCATCGAAAGATACAGTCAAGTGCCTAGGCTTTTAAAATGCGGTGTAAAACATATATACTTTCAGCTGATATGCGCACCATTTGCACCGCATGTACATAACTAAAATTGTAATATAATTTGCATGTGTAGGCGGGAACCTTCAAATCTTGTTTGGAGGCGCTCGACCGCATAGAGCGAAAGGCTCAAGCGGGCATGGATGATGAAACTGTGTTGAAAACTCTCCATACCCTCGAGAATGGGCTTAACGTGGACTGCGCTGTGTCTATGTACAGGTACGTAGAGTGCAAGTGCCCTTTATCAAGTCCTTTATCAAGGTCCCAAAGTTTCCTCAGCGTTCCCAGCCACTAGTCTTGAAATTGTCTTCATATGGTACGACACACTACGGCGACTCGCCGTTCTTTGGCCACACTTCACCGTCTCTGCAACAATTTACCAGCAGTGGTCTTTTCACCGTGCCGGATGTTTCCACGTTTAAGTCAAACATACAAAGACACAACTCCCGCTTTCCATTCCTCTCTACATATAACCCTTCCTGATCACTATCGTGCTCGCACGTTTAGGGGAGATCCCCTGAGTGGCTGGTCATATACAGAAAAAAAAAATAAATAAAGCTACCGCTGATAAGATTGAGACGAAATTTGCTTTATATAGAGTTTGTTAATAAAGTTGGTTTTCAGCAATCGTCTTGTTTATGTACAATACTGATTTGCCCATGTTCCGTTTGTATCAACGAAAATGCGCCCTCAACCGATTCCATAAAGTATATAAATTTCTCTTCAGCTTAAAGTTTCAAGTCGTTTCAATTATGTCCATGCTTGCGTGCAGTCTTCGCCTATTGTTGAACGGATTACGATTACACAAAATGGAAAAAAGAAGACAGAACGGAAACTTTACAGACTCTTAGCTGATACTCTCTTCAATTAAGTTAAAAATAATTAAAAGCTAGAACTTTTAAAGAACGGTAGATGTTAATTCGGAATTCGGCCTCCAAGATGCATGAGGATTAGTTGACGGTGTTAGTCAGTTCGTACATCAAGTAAAATCCTCTATTACATATACGGCGATAGGGTTTAAATTTTTGCAAACTTGTTGCAGGGATTTAAAATTTTTGAAAAATAATCTTGACAGATTCCGCTTCCAGTCGCGGCGCAATGTTCTTTTCGTTGCTTACACTTACTACATCTTATTGGGAAGGTAACGTTATGAGTAATATCATGTTTTACAATAACAATAAAATTTGGTTTGGAAAGAATATTGAGAACGTATTAGATTAGGTTCATAGTGTCGCACTGATACTTATCCGCTCCCTCCATTCTACTCTCTACATTTATTTTTCTTTCTTACTTTTCTCAAAAATTATTCTATGATACTCCAAATGAATTTTGTGTAGACCTGCGACGATTTACTGTAGCTAAAATAATCCGAGTTTAAGAATTAAAAAAGAAAAACAAACTGAAGTCAGATGCATAAAGATTCGCCGGAAGCTAAGCAATAGCGATCGTATTTCTTTTGCTTCCTTCGTCTAAGAGATATAAACTAATTGACTAACTATGCAATACAATAAATGTATTGTAATTTACGGCAATTTACCACGTGCACCTTCCATTTCGCGGGCATGTCAGAAAGTATTGATACACTTATTAGTTTAGACGAAGCAACTAATTGAGGAAGCTCGCAAGTTCCAAAGAGATGCTTGACAGTGAACAGTTAATCATTTGTTTCTTTTCTTTTGTTTTTGCCTTTGATTTACTGAACCTTATAGCCATCCTACTTACACGTCTTGCTGGTCGTACATTTTTCTTTCAGTTGTTTTAACCTAGCAAACGTTTTGAATGAAATTATGATAAATTACTGCGGTTAGCCTTAAGGCAAAGAAAAGAAATCTTTCTAATCACTAGAAAACATATTAACTTTGTCATGCCAAGCGTACCTGTGTTTTTAGCATATATTTATGCATACTCCTGACTAATGGCTTTCATTGGAACTATGCTATGGAACTATTTATTAAAATTATAGTCACAATTATCATACATCAAGTTGCTTTTAATTTATCTAAAATCGGAAGGCATTTTCAAGAAATGCCACAACTAATACTGGTTCTTACTGTCTAGTAGTGGGGTAACATTATCTCGATGTATTATCTTTTTTCAACTTTACGGCGATGACTTCTTCGAAGGACATAAAACATAATTTTCCGCACTTTAACTCTAATCCGTGCACGTTGACCCTTTAAGACTTATTTGAAGTTTCAGATTAAGTTCTTTGATTATTTCATAACACATTACAAAAAAAAAAATTAATTTTTTTACTTCACTTGAAATTAACAATAAACGTTAAGCCAAAAAAGTATTTGTAAATTTGTAGTTAGTCATGATGTCAAAGTTAGCCCTTTCCGTTTCTATAGCGGCACCTACCACGATGAACCTTACAAGCTCACAGCCAGAAAAGAATCCCGTATCTTGTACAGAATAGACCCGATCGACTTAAAATTTGCGATATTTGGAATTGTATATACCAGAATCATTATTTTCATTTTTTGCCAAGAACGCAAGGGATGACATCGTCCTAAATTGAGACAGAAACTGCTACGTCCAGCGCAGACGCCAGCGGCCGTATTGCTCTCTTGGCTTGCATCTGCAGACCGCAGTTTTTAAGATATTGCGATGAAATTTGGTATACTGACGTGTTTTGGCCCAAGGAGAAGCGCTGTTAAAAATGATAGGGATCGGACAACTTCTTCGACCGCTTCCCATATAACGAGTTATATCACATTTAATAGCCTCTTTACGAACGGGACCAGTTTATGCAGAACTGTAATGTCTGTGCAATGTCTTTTGTAAGCATTCCCCTGACCCCATAAAATGAAGCTGTTGCCTTCAAATCGTTCTTGCGCGTAAGTTGTTGCTGCAATGGTACAGAGCAGCATAAGCTGGGAGCACCTATGCTTGTGGATTTTTTTTTATTTTTTTTTTTATCGCTAATTAGAAGCCAGAAAATAGAGTATGCGATAAAAATTTCCGTATAAATTCTACAAAAATGGGCCTGATCCGTCAGAGTACTAAAATTTCCTTTTTTTTGGATAACAGTCGTGGATACTAAATACCCGGTTATTTCCGAGTGTAATTTTCTTATTTGTTTTACTTTAGAAGACCTTTTGATGTTTCTATATCTCGAAATCAAAAAATGTATGGTCTGTGGCCTACGGGGCCATGTATAGCTTGTTTGGATAAATAAATAAACGTAAACTATAAACAACACCTTGTCCAAGATATGGTATTGTTTTCTGACTATCACCTATTTCGGACACATTGTGGCAGGATTCGTTATGAAAACACTTGTACGGATTAGGGTTATATATGCCGATCGGACGCTATTTACAGTCGGCTACATACAGTCTGCAACTTTACTTTACAATTATCGCAAGTAATTTTGAGGATTTTTTTGTCGTGTTTTCCAGTCTAACCACCCGTTTAGGGCGGACACGGTACGCCGGTACGAACTCATCCACAAACTATCAATAAACTATTGAAAAGTTGTCACAACACTTTATAAATCAATGCCGAATATCAATAGTGTATCTTCTTGGCAAAGAGAAAAGTTTAGTCGACACTTGAAAACCTGATCCTTCCATTCTTTTAAACATGAGAAAAGTAGCGTGACTTAAACCACTACAAGTCGCAGAAGAAGAAAGGATTGGAGGGGACTCGAAATTTCGGCAGGCATTGTTGCAGATATGGATCTTTTATTAGATGTATGTGTGCACGTCAGTGTCTGGACTTGTTGACTGATATGTTAACAAATAAAACAATCTGTTAACCATAAAAACGCTCGGCCAGGTATTGTAAGACCCGTTAAGACACTGTTAAAGCAATAAAGTGATAAAGTGAGTGATGCCCCCTGCCTATTTTTATAAGCCATTGCTTCTTCTGACTATCGCTGGTCTGGCCTGTTTGGATAGTGCTTCCGGAGCAGCGTCAAAAGACGACATATTGTTTCAGTATGAGTTCTTCTTCCCCCATACAATCGGGGATACAAGCAAGAGAAGAAAAAAAGTGGAAAAAATGCTGCAGAAAATAAACATGAAAAATATTCTTCACAAGTAAAAGGAGTTCTTCTATCAATCGAATCCTTAAAAAGGCATAACTCACTTTTTCAACGTTCGCATCTACTTATCCTAGAATTACCCGCATACTGAACGGCACATTATCGTTCTTCTTACTTGTTTCTTAAGCCCACTGTCCGCCTCCCGAACAATCCAATTGCAGTGCAAGGTTGTCGTCACCGTTTAAAAATGTTCCCACTTTACAGTCGAACAAGGAAAAATACTACTCCCCCTTTCTCACTCCTCTGCTTATATAATAATTCCTGAGAGAATTTGTTTTTTAAGGAAACTAGATACAGTCACCAACTTTCTTAATATTATATCTGACGATGGAATTTCAGTGAAATTTTATAATTTAACGTTAAATATAAAGCATATAAAGCGCCCTCCATTCAACCAAGAAAATTTCGAAAACTTCTTTTGTAATAAATTCAAATTGAAATTATTTCAACTCCAATAATATCATGAATGTTTTTTATGCGTTTGAAATTCAAATCTCATTTTAAACAGATCAGTTCCCACATATAATTTTCATATATATACTAATTTTCTAACTTTAATATACAACAAATATTATGCATACATACATATATATAAATATGTATACATATAATATTTACAAAACAATCAGCGCGCTTTGAAAGTGTAACATAAATAAAACGAAAGCACAAAGTAAATCTTTGTTAAATAAATACTTGCGAGATCTCATTTATTTCTAATATAATTCACACCAATTTGCCTTTGAATAGCTTTAACAACATTAACAACAACATCGTGTTACAAAAAAAGCTCTAATTGTTACATTTACTTGATGCGTTCGCATACAAATGATTAGCTTAAACACTGTAAGAAGAAATGTAAACAAAGAACAGCTTCTCAGAGTTTTGCAAGTGTTATGTATGTTATGGAGGGGACATTTTTGAGTTGCTTTTTAATCAATGCTTGTTAATTGCATTAATGATATCACGTTGAAAGCTTAATAAACTTAATAATGGATTGACTTAACAGTAGGTAAAGGTTGGCAATGTATGAAAATAAATAAAATACGCGACTTTTCCCTTTTTTTAATGCTTCTTTTCAATCTTGATAAAGTGAAGCGAAAAATTTGAAGATAAGTGTGAACTCTACACGCAGTTCTGGAGGGACGCGGTGGAAGGTGAACCATAATCTGCCTTAAAGGGATTTTATCAATGATAATACGATTCCCATATCATTATTAATGAAATTTTTGTAGCATTTTAATACGAAAGAAAGCGACTAAGCGACTAACTTACTCTGCTAAAGGTAATCTTATAGTTAAATGACACACGATTGTAATATATTCAAGATTTGAAGTCAATCAACGCTTTATTGATTACATTAACATCGGTAAACATGCAACATACAAATCAATGATCTTTAAATTCATATAATCTTCGAACCGAGATCTCACCGTTCCTCACCCTCTCACTCTCCTTCGCACTCCCTCTGTCTCTCTCCCTTTACTTTTCTTACAACATATAGTTTTCATAGCCTTAAGTTACACGCGACTGTAATGATAGACTATATGCTAATAATATAAAAGAAATCGTATGAAAATCTTTCAATTCGTACAGTATTTAATCATAATAATACTAAAAAAGCGCTAGGAGAGCAGGCAAAAAAACAAAAAATCTATATTTTAAAGGTTAAAAGATGATGATATTTGCATATGCGGGTATTGACAGAACTGAAAAATATCAATCTCCGTGATATTGAATTACAAAAAAATTTAATAAGCAATAAAAACAAGAAAACTGGTTCGCATGTTCATTTCATTTTACAGACAATGATTAATTTCATTATAATTAATTATTTATTTAAAATATATAAGAAAAAAAAAATTTTTAACTCTAAACTTAAAAACACAGTGAAACAAAATGTCGAGGAAATCGTGTTTTAGTTCAGAAAACAAAAAAAAAAAAATCTTTTTTTCTTTTCTTTAAAAATTTATTTAGATTCTAAAAATATGATTTTTATTGTTATGACTTTTTTTACTAATCATGATATATAATATATTTCGCGAAAATAACTATCCTCTCATCTTGTCAACTTGTTGAGGATTAACGATCTCCGTCTAAGTCATTGCAAAAGAAAACATATTATAATAAAACGAAAATATACGAGAATTAACACGCACTGAATTTGATATGATAGTAAATAGTATTAAAAATAATGAGCCTAACAATGAATATCGCACAACTTTATCAAAACTAATAAAACAATTAATTAATTATCAAGTGACTTAATAATTCTTAGATCATTTTCTTCGCGAACTTTTCCCATTTTCCACCCTTGTGTTTGTATCGCTTTGAAAGTTGTCTACTATTCATGAAGATTGAGCTGCTTAGTTAGACGGACGGTCAGCTATTGAGTTTAACTAAACAAACTTTGAAGTAAGTCGGAAGTAATTTTTGATCGAATCGTTTTTAGTTAATACATTTATTTTGAAGCAAGCTTTAAAAAAAAAATAATATTAAGTAGACAGGGCCCATTTTCTCCACAGACATAGAAGAATCGCCCATACAATGCAAATATATGGAAAGCGAAAAATCCAACAGGGATCTTTCCGGTTTGCATATATTACAAATTGGTTGCATTACAAAACATACCTGATGCGCCCATTTCTCCCGCAAGATATGCATAACTTTGACATCGATCTTTGTATGGTGCAAAATGTCCCTCAGTGGTTACGCAAGTAACAAGAGATGATTATCGACAAACAATATTTACGACGCTGCATAGTAGTCTGTTCTAATGGGAAAAGAATGCATCTTAAGCTACGACAGCTACGGAAATTATCAAATTGAAGCAAAAGGCAATAAGCTCTGTAACACTTAACAAGTGTTTTGGAGACTTTGTGCAATAAATTTCCGTCTTGAGGACAATGAACGCTTTGAAGCCCCGCGAAAGGTATTGGATGAAGAAATTCAGCATTTACTAGACGAAAATCTAGGTGGCCAGGCTCGAAAAGAGTTGACTGTACCATTGGGAATAATTCGACAAGCAATTCCAGTTTGAATGGATGCAATGGGAAAGCTACAAAAGGAAGAAAAACGGCCCCATGATCCTCGTGAACACAAATCGAAGAAGAATTCGAAAAAAATCCGTTAATCGACTGCAATCACTTACATCCTTAAAAACGGAAGTATTTATGCCCAGATGGAGCTATTGCGCGTTTAATGGGATTGAAATGGAATCATCCACTGCGTTTTTCCAAGGGCTGATGAAAAAAATTAATTACCTCTGAACTATACCAAGCCCAAAATTACGCTAATAAATGACGTTAAAAAAGTAGAATGCAGCAAATGAAAGCAAAAAAGTGATCTTCGACGTAGGCAGGGAACTTTTCCCACTTGCTGCTTATTCTCGAAACTTTGGTTCTTTCTGATTGCCGTTTGTTCAGGTCCATTCATTTGAAACTAAGAAGTCTCTACCGCGAGATCATCCGTGAGTTATCTCATAAGTGGCAAAAGACAATATAGATAGTGATGGCGAACGTCTCGATTGTTAATCTGTATAACAATTTTTTTTTTTCATTAATATTATATATTGTCAGGAAATACGCAGAACTTATTTGTACCCCTAAAATATTGTAGTTATGTCCTGTGAGGAACTTAACCCAATGCTGACTTGTGTGCCAAAATTTCATTACTTTTTGCCAAAATTAAAGAATTTATGATGACTTTCGCTATCAGAACAACGTGTCCCGCAAGCCTGTTTGCCTCAACCGATTCAGAATTTAATATTCATCACGAATATTTATATATTTTCTAGAATCCGTGAAGTCTTCCTTTAAGTGTTTATAAGCAAACAAGATGAATATATGTTACTTCTATTCACCCTTCTTGGGTATAATGGGTTTTTATAGTGGCCTTAGAGCGATTTTTTTAATTCCTATCACTATCCACTCACGCTCACAGATCACTCGATACAGCGAGCGTATGCTGTATCGTAGTACGTACTATATATCGTCGATGTTTATAATGCAATAGTCGTGGGAATCCTTTACAGATGATTATAAAGCACAATTACACACTGGTAAGTACGGGCCGGCTTATTGATCGATTCTACTGCAACTTTTACTAAGTACAAAGTATCGATGAACTCCAGCAACTGTCCATAGTGTTGCAATACCCCTAGAAAACACACGTCAAATACTTGGAATATTTGTTCTTCCTTTGCTGTATGCCATTGAAAATTTTATCCAAAAACTGGTATGTTAGTCCAATAGCACCCCCCCCCCCCCCCCTCACACATTTGTCTGTTTGCTATATATTACTGAAAAATAGTGTCTAGCATGTTAGTAGTTACCCGAATTCTCATATTCTGCCAAAAGATAAATTAAGAGGCTAGGGTTGGTTATCTCGTCACTCAACCATTGCTTCTCTGAGTAATAAACCCTGGACATAGCAATTAATTCAATGTGTTATGGATATGGTGAGGGCATGTTTTGGGCGATTTAGACCAAGGCGGTGATAGACCCTGGACATAACAATGAAATCAGACTTTCTGATAGTCTGATAGGTTTTAGCGTCCTTTAAAACATATCAAAAACTTTATTTGTAACCCACTTCATGTATTGTAACTTTTCGCCAATAGTACATATGTACTACATGGTAAATAATAATAATAAATTTTTTTTTTTTTGCAATTAGGATTTCTTTTTTTATTTATGTTTATATTTGCTATTTTTGTTAAAATTTTATTAAGTTAGCAGACGCGAGAACCATGCGGGATGATAGCCCACCTTTGGAGCCCGCATTTGGCCAAAAAAGTGAGCTATTTATAGTAGCCTATCTTCACGCCAGTATTCCCGGTATACTCTATCTAATGCAATAGAAAGTCAAAAACTCGAATTATTAAAAATTAAAAGTTCAGTTGTTGTCTGCACTTTTTGCTTAATATTTCTTGGAATTTCTTGTTCTCATTGCTTGTGCGCAAATATGAAAGATTTAATATTATAGGAGAAATCGTACACTTTGAGATGCTTTATCGACTAATCTCTGGGCGTTAGTTTTTGGCTTTTCATAAGAAACAAAAAAAATTTATATGACATTTTGACTTTTGTCCTAAACAGCACGGAGTTAATCCGTTCCGTGTAGTCTTCCTTTTTCTGCTTTTTTTTTTTTTTTTTTGGAATTGTTTTATGACAATTTATTGAATTTAAAGAGGTTTAACCGTAGATAATGTGTGAGTAAAACCGATTGAGGGCAAAGTTATGTGCTTACAGTATATGTTTTAGTATTGATAGCATATGAATTAACCCTTTTTGAGTTGTTTCGCCATTTTTGCTCCCACAGGATTATCATAAAACACGGAAAATCTACCATTGATTTCAATTCTCTAACAGAGATTAGCCGAGTTACTCCCTTTTATAAACTGAACTGCTGAGCAGATAGTTTGTTTGTTATATTTAAGAAATTTTTACATTCGATGAGATCAAACGAGGAAGACTGACTAGAAGAAGAAAGAGAAGCCAGAATAATGAACACCTTGAGAAAATGGGTGTTTAAACCCATTAATATGTTAGGCTCCTGTTACTTATTGTTAGCAGCAACGACAGGAACCAACCAATAACACTAACAATTTCTTCACCATGTCTCTGTGGTTAACTGCTTCATCTCTTCTGCTCTATTGTTTTTGACTTTGTTTGTTCTTATTACTAAATGAAAATTTCCGCTACGCTTTAATTTTCCTTTTTTTTGTTTCTTCTTCTTTTTCCACCAAACACATCTGTGTATATTTTGCATATCATCCTGCTCTCTGTGTGTGCCAAAGATTAGCTGTTGCTTAGGTTTTTCTACGAAATAGATTTTCTTCACTTCGCCTTGCATGTATCTTTAATATTTTTGTTTTTTTTTTTTTTTTGTTTTTATTACTCTTGCATGATTGGACAAATTTCCAATTTAAAGCATTTGCTGTTTTTCTTTTATCTGCTTTTACTTTTTTGGCAAAACAAGATTGTGTAAATTGTGCAAAAAAAAAGAAAAGGGAAACAAGAAAAAAAGCAAGAACCATCAATCATTCCTACTTAAGGTTGCATGACTCTTAAGTGTTGGGTATCAGAAATTTGTCACAGACTGCAGTCATGTCAATCCAACCCTATTCACTCTTTCAACATTTCCACGAAGCATTTATCTATTTCCTCTGGTTTTTATGTTAGATTGTGCTCGGGTTTTTCGGAGAGCGCAAATACATCTCATCTCTCTTTACTAATTCATGATAAACTTGGCAGTGAATTTATTTCTATAATAAATAAATTTTATGATACCTATATATATATGTCAGTATATATGTATATACGTATAAACCAAATAATACAAAATTTCTCTTTTTAAGCGATTTATATCACTTATAGATATTTTAGGATTTATATCTCTCCCCCCTCTAATCATTTATAATGTTTTATAGTGTAATTTAAGAGTTTTGCTTCGCGGCCTATTTCAATGCGTTTGAAGAAACGAAACACAGCACACGTATCACATATTTCTTGTTTGAAACATAAAACATATCAACGGATTTTCTCTCATTTATTAAAGGCTTTCTTCTTTCAGAGTGCGGACACGCTAGTCAAGCCTATATAAAATAATATTATATGACTGCCTACACAAAGTTTATCATTTAATGTTGTTTATCAAGTGCTTGAAAAACAAATTGACTGGTCAATAACACTAACAAACAAAGCAAAATATGTAACCGGCTCTCTCTTTACATTTCTTTACGTCTACGAATGTATATCGACGATCAACAACAATAATAATAACAACAACAACAACAACAACAACAACAACAATAGCAACAACATTAATAGCGAACTGGCGGTCAATATTTTCTAATTATAATATTGCTTTCGTACGTACATACGTACCGACATACTGTTTTAGCACTGTCTCACGTGCACTCAAATGCCAGTCCATGAGCGCACAGTCAGAGATAACAAATTACAATTTTCCTTACTTATTTTTTGTTTTTTTCATTTTCACATTTTTTGTTCCTTTTCTATATCATTTAAAGAGCTCATGTTATAAACCACGCCTTTTTACGGTCTTTAAAGCGACGTATTATTATTATTGTTGTTGTTGTTATCATTTTTGTTATTCGTGCTGGTGATCATTCACTCAGTTTAAATGAACTTCCAATTTAGAGTACACTTATACACAAAAAAATTATATTTTTATATATATACACACACACAATTACATTTATTGAATTGTCTAAACGAAATAAGTAAATAAAAGAAAATCTTAGTGAAACGATTGCAAATGTCTTAACCTAACTCTGCATTTATATATGTATATGTGCGTACATGTGTATGCTTGCAAGCATGCATATGCGTATATATGTATATTTGTACATATATATATATATATATATGTTTATATATATATATATATATATATGTTTGTGTATGTATAGATAAATTTTTGTAGATGGTTGTGCGTATGTGTGTTTGTGTGCGTTTGTATGCATGAGTTATGAGTGCTCTGCATTGGTCAATAAAATGAGAACATATGCATATATTGCTTGTACAACAATAGCAATAGCAACAACAACAGATCTCATATTGAATTGCCGTTAAACGAAAGAGCACCACAGTCATATTCGAAAAACTACTCTCTCGCTCACTCTTTTTAACTCACGCAAATACTTTCAATGAAGTGTTATATGTGTAAATTGTGGGGTGGTAGAGCTGTTGCTTCATAGCCGCAGCAATTATTATTATTATTGTTGTTGTTGTTGCTGTTTCTGTTACTGTTGCTTTTTCTGTTACTGTATTAATACGTTCGAATATTTAGAGTATGAAAACCGTATAACATTGTTCTTTATAAACTGAAACTGACGATCACCAGAATCGCGCGATATCAAAGAGAAGCAAATGAGAAACAAAACTTTTTCTAACCGAATAACAGCGACAGACAATTAAATTATTGAGATATTAAAAAATTGTTTCCTAAGCGAGTATAAGGCATAAAATGAAAATGTATAAAGCTATAATATACAGTGTACTAGTGTACCCATTCAATTGGTAATATTAATAAAGTTTTCTACATCATATGTATTTCTCTCTCTAAGAGAATTTATGAACGGGTATTGTTTCCATTTTGTTTATCTCTTGAAAGAAACAACAATAAAAAGATTATTTTCTCTGTAAATGTGTTACTTTTACCCAAACTGAGAGTAAGTACACGTACGCTTATATATGTTTGCAATAATGCTCTTGCTGCTTTAATCGCACCAATCAAATGACTACAATCAATAAAATTGTCAAAGCGGGTTTACAGGAGAATACCACACTTGGAGAGCGTGTATAAGAAAGAGAACAAGAATTTTTCAAAGTTGACTGATGTCACTGTTATGATGTTAACAATAATCCGACATAACTAATTTGAAGTTAACAGATAATGAAATGTTTGTCATTAAGCAGAATTTAAAATAAATTTTCTGTTTAATGTGATGCTCTCTTAGAACGCAAAATATATTCAATAATACTGAAAATTAACGGTACTTGAAAAATATTTCCATTAGAACGGCTAATAATCGCTCCTATACACACAATTACAGCAATCGTATCATAATCTTTCTGAATTTTTCACAAAGTATGTTGTTGGCAAGATTTCGCAACGATATACTTCTGCTTCTCTACTGCAATACAATCGTAAGCCCAAAAAAGTTATTCTTCAAAACACACTTAACGCACTGAAAGTGTAATGAATGTTACAATCGACACCATTGATAACACGATAGATAGTCACTTGGAATCGTGGGCATCTATTTCGAAGTCACCTAAGGATCACCTTGAATCACCCGCCATGTTGCCACTATGTGTATTACTTAGCTTCAGTTTTTGTGCTATACATCCATCAATAGGCTTCAATAACGGGTTTGTTTCACTCTTCTTTTCTATTCTTTTCCTATCCAGATTATAAACTAATATTACATATGAGATGACTATGCGGTACTATTTCGCTTACATTTTTTATTTCTTTTTAGATTTAGCGATTGGAGCAGTTTATGATTTTCCTTTTTATTATGCTATATATAAGCATAAGAATTTGCTATGCTTCTCGAAAGCACTGCGCTACCTTGATGGCACATCGCAAACGCTTATCGGCAACATTATTGCAGAGACTTTTACTTACTGCAAGAATTGATAAATTTCGGACCGTTGCTTTTTGAGAATCTAATAAATGATTCCCTATCCATAGGAACTCGAAAGTTCACCTTTTTTAGATAAATATGCCGTGTAAAAAATTGGTCAATTTTACACTTAACTTTAGAATAATCCTGCGAACGCAAGCTTTTGTACAATATTTTAGATTCATATTTGCTATTAACTGCACTTGTTACCATCTTCTAATTGCTTAGGGGGAAACCGTAAGTGCCTGATGTCTACTTTCAGTTTTGAACTATGACCGCTATTTCTTACATAGGTATGTATGTTTGCAAATTTTCAACTTTTTAAGACAATTTTTTCCCTTGTAAGTGGAAATGCACCATTTGACAGGTGGGTAGATATATGCGCTGATGAAAATACATGCTTCTGATAAGTATTTGCGGATGTTACGGACAAAAGCACATATTTAGAATGCGCAATTCTGGGATTCTTTATACATTGTTGGTTATTTCAATTATCCGCGGGCTTCTACGAATTTTCCTATGTAAATTATAATTTCAGTAAATAAAATATTGCAAAAGACTTAAGCTACGAACTCTGTTAGCGAATAAACACCAAAATGTTAAATTAACAGCTTAGTTTTGGTTTTAGCCAATTTTAAAACTTTAGACTCTCTTCGCTGTTACTTAATACCATATTTCTCATTTTGATCTTGATTGGTTCTCTTTAGAGTTCTCCGCCTTTCTCTCTCCTGCGCTTTCTCTTTCTCATTCGTTCTCGTTCTCTTTTAGTCATGCTTGCAGCTCTCTTTAAACTGTTTTGAAAAGATCGTTTAACATAAGCCGAGCAACGTTTAGCTGAACGGTTCAAACATTTAATAATCATAAAATGTTTTATACAACTCAAGTTTCTAACTGGCTAGAGGTAGTCTTCTATGCATTGAGGATCTTCTTCAGCACGTTGTTGTTCATACTTCACGTCGTTGTGCAAGTATAAATGTAAGATATTTTTTGTTGTTGTAACGTTTTTTTGTTCAATTTTTAATAAATCTTACGGTTTTACTAGTATTTACTTATTGTTGCTTTTTGTGTTTCACCTATGTCGTATAAAAAAGAAAAAAAAAACAACCAGTTTATTTATTGTGTACGTTGTTGCTTTACACCACCACTATCACCCCTACCGTAGTAGTAACATCATCGCTACCATCATCATATTACGGTGTTTTAAGATTTGTTTCGTATTTTTTTTTTTTTTTTTACTTTTTTTTCAAATTTTTTTTCTGGTTTGTTTCATTAATAGAGCTGCTGTTGCTGCTATTGCTGATGTTATTTGTTGTACATAGAGTGGAGTAGTAAAGCATCTGTATTTAGTATGTGTGCGTGTGTATATGATTGAGTGTGTGTATGTTTAGTGTGCTGTATGTGTATAGCTCTGTCGTTATTGAAGGTATTTTGCAGAACTGTTTAACATCACAGTCAGTCTTTAGTGGTACTTCGCGCTTCTTGCTAGTGCACGTAGCCACGTTCGCTTTATTGAATTCGTTACGTTTGCTCTGTTGATTTTGTGGGTTCGTTGATTGTCCAACGTGCAAACATATACACACAAACGTAGCAACCCTATATATTTACACAAATACAAAAGTATTATCTACAACAGCCGAGTGTTAATGTAAACGAAAACGAAAAAAAAAAATATATAAAAAAAAAAATTTATTTTTGTGTAATTTTTTCAAAATTTCGCCGTCGCTTCTACGCACGCAAAACAGTCTCAACGCCAAAGGTTTGTTGCAATATATACCTCTTCGCTTTCCTAATACGCGGGAGGATCATTCAAAAGTGAAACGAGAAATTCGTAAAAAATTTGCAAATTTCAAATCGATTGAAATGTGAACAAAAATCGATGAAAATTGGAAAAAAAATAATTAACGACACAGAAAATTAAAAAATAAAAAATAATTCTAATAGTAAGAATTTATCTAATTTAATTTTTATTCATTTCTAAATCATTACGAAAATTCAAATACTTTCATAAGAGTAAATAAAAACACAAGCAACTAAAAAATAGATAAGAATATAAAAACACAATTATATATTTACATGTTTAAAGATTAAAAAAAAAAAATAAATTATAAAAAATAAAAGAATTAACAAAATTTTGAAAAGAATTTCAGAGAAATAAGCGAAATGTTTTTTTTATTGAAAAAACCACTAATAACTATGTAAATGTGCATAATGATGATCATCTAATTAAACACCAGTTTTTGTTGATTCAAATTTCTTCCCAATACGCATGCACGCACGCGCCCTTACACATACACAGGCACCCAAAGGCTTTTGTAGATATTCCCGCAAAAGGAAATGAAAATATAACCAGAATAAAAACAAATCTTCAAAAAAGAAACAAACAAACAAAAACTGCCTACATTAGAATATCAGACGAAGTAAATTAGTTGTTACAACAGCTCATCATCATAACATCGGCGAAGAAGTAAAAAAAGTTTTTCATTTCACTTTTTCCCAGAATCAGCATCGAGCTCTAATTGCGTATACTCGAGTCATTTCTTGAGCTCGTAAATAGCTGATCAATAAAAGAAATACAAAGACAATTATAATGGTTTCGGCCGAATATATTCAAGAAAAAAGTCTACAAATCCAAAATATATAAATATATAACAACGGATCAAGCATTCGTTTATCCATTACTCAAAATAAGGTAAGAATATCATTTGTTTCGATTCTTCTTTTTTTTTATTTAAATAAAATTATAACAGTGGACGAGTAAAGTTGTGAATACTAAAACAAAAGACTTAGGAAACATACACTTTTTTTTATACTGAAAGAAATCAAATCTTAACATAAATTAACAGATCTCGGCTAGGCTCGTCAAGAACTTTCCATTTCGACATTGATTCCTACATAATAACAAAAAGAAGAAAAATCTAAGATTTCAAGTTTCTTTATCTTCCAACTTCAGATTGAATGCTCGCTTATCTCAAATAGAAAACTTTGTAGGGAAATTGTCGGGTTTGTGGAAGAAATGGACAAACTTCAGATCGGATTGAAATATTTTTTTTTATACTGAAAGAAATCAAACCTTAAACTAAGCACAAATTAACTGATGTCCGGTGAACTTAGAAGAAAACGAAGATGCTAAGAATTAAAATTGCTTCATCTTCCAACTTCAGATTGAATGCTCGCTTGTCTCAAGTAGAAAACTCTGTAGGGAAATTGTGAGAAATGCACAAATTTCAGATCGGATTGAAATTTTTTTTTTTTTTTAATTGCATTTTCGGCACTGCTTATGACAATTTTAAAACACCAGATCGATTATGATCTTGCATTCGAATACTCTATAATAAGCAATTCGCTAGCTTAATTCGCTTAATTTAATGTCTTCGACTTTGAGAACATAAGTAAGTAGCGGACAAATGAACAGGTAAACGTAAGAACGAGGCAAACGGAGTACGAAACGTAGCGTCATATGGTTGGTCGTTGGTGCGGGTGAGCGATGGCTATTGCGCTCACCATAACCATGAATGCACTAAAAATTGAGCGGATGAATTTATGGAAGCAAGCAGATGCTCTGCTCGGCAGCTGAACGGTCTAACCGGGGCCGCTTAAAGCGGAAGTGAAAAGAGAAATAAATACACGGACGGCCCAATCGAGGGGTGACTTTATCGTTGAGCAAATGTCTTAACGTATATTGTAAACACATTTCACATATATAAAGCATTCAAAGCATATGTATTCTTGTTTAAAAAATGCATGAACACATTTAAAAGAATGCATTTATCTTATGCTAAACAAATAGGAAACGATATTCATATACTTCCAACCTCTGGGATGGGCATAAAGAAAAGTATATAAAGAGATCTTAGAGCTGGCGGATTGTTATCCTCTAAACCTTTACATTTTGATTGGAGGGGGCGAGAAAGACAGAGATCGCGAGAGAGAGAAAGAGATAAAGTGAAAGACAAAGAGAGAAAGAGAGAGAGAGAGAGAGAGAGAGAGAGAAAGAAAGCAATGCTCAATTAAGCACTTACACTTAGCTACAGCTAATGAGTAATGAGTTAAGTACTTTTTCTGAAAAAATAAAAATATTTTTCCTTTTTGGTTTTTGATAAAAACTCACTTCTGTAGAACCTGAAAATCTTAGAATGCCTGCCCTTCAAAGCATACAAAAATGTTTAACAAACGAAATTTTGTCTTTTTTTGTAACTTCATATCCTTGCAATTAACGGCATGAATTTAATCGATGGTCAGTGTACACTTCTTGTGCGTACATATGATTACTCTTTGTTCATTTTTTCTTCCAAAAGCTAACGATGCACTTCAAATACAAATACATATACTTCATTTCTTTCCCACTTTCTCTTCTTCTTAAATGTTCAGCGGGTCAATAACAGATGATTTGCTCTGTAGGAAGAAACAAAAAAAAAGAAGCTTAGTATGAACATTAAGTTCTGTGTTTGGTTCGTAGTAAACTTGGAGGCTTGTTGTGATATACTTCTTTACTTTATTACTTCGTTATAACGCGTTATTAGATTTCATGCAAATCGGTGCCGCTTTCATTACTTTTTCTTCAATTTTTTTTTTTTTTTTGTTGTAATGACATATGACCGATTTCAGCAATCATTAGCATTACAGCTCTACATATCTTTCGTAGATGGCAAACTGTTTCCGCGGTATACTGTTGTTCTGATTTGAGAAGTTTTTTAAGGAAATTCGATAGAATTGTGATCAAAATTTCACAAAAGAGAGGAAGGGATTTTCATCATTTAATCACTTCTTCAATATGATTTAATTGTTTTTTAAATTCAAATTGCGTTACTTTCACTAATTGCAATAATATATATTTTTATTTATTTTTTTTTTTTAATTGAATGTAAACCATATTATCGGACAGATAAGTTCGATTTTATTATCTTTTTAAATTCTCTTTACCAGTCACTTTAACTCTCTTTTCCGATATCCTCCACAATTATTAAACGTTTTAAAGTGTTTGTCCTTTCAATTTCCTTATTTGATAGGTTTAAAAAATGTGAAAATGTACTCGAACATCATATGAGGTAAATAGAGCGTGGTCTTGTCGACATATATATATATATATATATATATATATAATTCTTGTATCTGTACGAAGGCAATTAACATAAACGCATTTGAAAAGGTGTAATAATAAGGTAATGAATAACAAAAAAAAAAATAAAAAATAAAAAATAAAATAAAATAACCTACGTGGGCTTTTTATCACTCACCATAGCAATGTAGTTATGAAATGGAAAGCGGAAAACATTCTTTTTAATAATTACTGTAATAAAACTCTATTATTTAAGCGAAATTTAAAACTTATTATTATTATTATTATTATTATTATTATTAAGTATAAGCAACAATCTAGTAAGATTTGAAGACCAAAGTATATCCATGTAGTATAAGTATATGTATATATGTAGACACATATACTGTAGACATATATACGCAGCTTCGCTTTGATAAGCTTAAAACCAACCTTACATACTTATTGGCCGTGTCTTATATAATATAATAAATATATAAGAATCTAATAAATACCGAGGGCGAGAATTCAAAATACTTAGAATTAACAACTAATCTCCAAATAGACTATTAAATCTAACTACAAATTGAAATTTTTTTTTTTTTTGTCTTTGCTTTCTGCCAAGGTGCCTTCAGCATGGCGAGAAGTAAAGAAAAGAAGAGTTTCCCATTATTGTTATATAAAAAACGAAACTTCACTATAGGATGTAAATTTTCGTTTGGAAGTATAATTGGTGCTATCTTTAGAGATATTGGATTCCAAAGGAGTACGGATGTGAATATATAAACTTTGATAGACTTGGGATTGGCTAACTTTTTTTCACACTTGAACGTTTAACCGCTATCAAACTCCTTAATTTGCTTAATTTTTTCGTCTTTGCTTGCATTCAATTCGATGAATTCATTAAGTCAATTAGCGCATCAGTCAATAATGCCTGCGATTGATTTATATAGAATTTGTGTTTAGCAACAAATTTATATTATTTTTAGAAAATTTTAACCCTAAACAGCTTCCCTTCGAATTTTATATAAAAATTTTATCAGTTGCCTACGAATTATTGCGATCCTAGTGATGATAATTTTCTTATTCGCAAGACATACACAAAGGTGAAGAGAGAGAAAAAATTTTGCTTTTCGATAAGAAAGAACGCCTTTATACAGATGGGTAGAACACACACATACACATACACATGCAGAGATATGCCGCTAGATATAGCTTATACTCGGCAAATAGAAACGTCCAGTCCAAAAGGACGCGTAAATCTTTTAATTACGAAATAATTTACCAAGAACTCCCTTCTATACTTTTCAAGGTTGTGGTATATGTGGCCTATAGGAAGTTAATTAAACCATAATTTTATGTCATAAAACTTTAATGTAAGCGAAATATTTCATATTTCCTTCTTTCTTTGGTAATAAATTTTGCCTCTTTAAGCATTTTTATACGAGACTATTGAGAAAGGCACACATCACGGACGAAGTGCAACATTTTGGCTAATTTAAGCCAACAAGCTACGAAAAATGTCAAGGACGAGTATAAACTGCAATGTATACAATAAATCGGACAACATTTTCTGACACTAACACATAAATGAAAATATACTTTTTAAATCCACCGTTGGCTTGTAAGAAGTGTAACAAGAATTCTCCCCCGTCCAAACCAAAGGAGGCTATTTATCGGTAGTTTGCTGTCGACAGTTGCTAAACGAAATACCTGAACGCAGTGGAGACCCAAGAGGAACGGATACAGCAGAAAATATCAAAACAATTCTAAGAGTTATTTTTGATAATCGAAACGTGACATTTCAAGAAATAGCTGACATCCTAAAGATATCAAAATCGCACATATTCATTATTTGGCATGAATATTTGGGCTTGGAAGAGGTGTTTTCCGTTGTGGAATAATTACAATGTCTCACAAGTCGATGACTATACGCCTTACTTATCGCATACGGCGATATTTGCTTACTCTACACAAAGTTGTGTTGGGCACTGTAGCCAATTTTGCTGTCTTGTGGATCCTCACAAATCTTCTTATAGGAAAGGGATTGAAATGTTAGAGAGCTGCCGAAGAAGAGTACGTGGATAAATAAATTGAAATTTGGAAAAAAGAAAACAACAAAAATATTTTTCACTTATCTAATTCGGGTAACTTTTAAACTCTGTATTAAGATAAATTCACATCATTTATCTCAAAATGCTAAGTATAGTAAATGATGACCACACAAACGATTACCAGAATCGGTAGTATGCACTTCTATGGAACACTGTTTAGCGACCATTTAACGAAATCTGTGTGAAATCCGTTAATTGCTTTTGCTCTGCATTGAAGCTAACCAAACCGAAAACTCTGTAAAAACGAAATAAATGCAAAAACATTTACTTTAGTTTACGTAAAATACGGCATGGAATTCATAAAGTAAAACTTTTCATCTCACATATTTATTATTGATTGTTCAAGACGTGCCAGGACATGAGAAACGGAAAGAAAAAAAAAAAGAGATATAAAAAAACATAAAATGAATTCCATAAAAATACTAAATATGAAGGAATGTCTTCAAGGTTCTTTAATCATGTCTAATAGTTTCTCAGTTTTTTTATTTTTTTAAATTTACTTTGCTTCTTAAGTCGATTATGTCTGACATACGTATAAGCATCTATGCAATTACGTGTTGTATTCTCATATATGCTAAATAAAACCAGGTGTTAATCTTTTACTTTGCATTTGTTACTCTTTAAGGAATCATTGGTTAGTTGGCTGTTAACACATCTTTTTATTACTATTATTATTATTATTATTAGATAACAATTACTATTAGCAACACTTTCTGGACCAGAATTTCTTAAACTTTCTCAAGACTTTTAAGCGAATCTATATAGCAACGCTATATATATATAATAGTTTGTTATTGAGTTGATAGGTTCTGTTGATTCAACGCTTACAACTAATATAACACATCAAGGCAGATTGATGTGTCAAATGATGCAAATTTTGTAGTCTGCCCCTAAAGGTTAAGCAGATATAAGTTGGACGTTATTCTTTGAAATATAATATCGCTTCATAATTGTCATATTGTTAGGAATCTCTGCTTTAGCAACAATTAAGGGTGATCTTCACACAATTTAGTATATATATATATATATGTGTGTGTATATATATATCTATTCTAATTACATAAAGGTTGGTTTGTGTTGACGATTGATGTTTTAGTTTCTGACTGGCACGGTAACAAGTTATCGTGCTTTAGTTAACGTGTTTTTTAAGTGCATTTATTTTAAAGACATTTCTATAACACATAGTAAGCGACCTTGACTTGTTAATCAAGTCGAGATTCACTATTGCAATGCATAAATCTTTTTTCTTTATTAACGTTAACAATAATAAATTCATTTTATTCATTATGAATATCTTCAGAAAAATTTGCATAATAATTAAAACGCAAAACGATCATCTACTAAACTATAGGCACAAACAATTTGTACAATCAAATTATCTAAATATGTTTCTTAATGCGACTTCGAACGAACTTACGAAGAGTTAATATGTTCCATTAAAGAGCTTTAACCTTTGAAAACAACATTCCAGAAGCATTTCGAACCATTACTTTCAAACCTATACACCACACGGCATATTATCGCGTTCTCGTTTGTCCCGTCATGCACCGCAACCTTTGGAATAATCTCTACCGGCGCTAGTCATTCCCGCCGTTCCAGGCGTTTGCACTTTGCACAAGTCAAAGGTATATAAATCCTCTTCCCTCCTTTTCTTCGTCTTTAATCCTTCCAGGTCAACACCGTGTAGGCGACATATTCTAACTGATCGGACAAAATTGAAATATATATATGTATCATAAAATAAACGGCATAATCAGTATTTATGGTCGATGGTCGATGGTCGATTTTGCTGCCGGACAATGCAAGATCCAAACTGCACAGAAGCTTGCAAACGTTTGAGGGAATACAGGGAAACGCCACATCAAGAAACTAGTAATAGCATCTTTGCCCATACAACTAGCATGCAGTCAAATTGCTGCTAATTAACAGCGTTACTACGGTGATTTTTTATTTTTTTTAATTTTGTAAGTCAAACTTGTACTAGTAAACATTAAAAACACATGTACGAGGATTAATTCTGAATCTGTAATCGGTTAACCTGATATCGAATTACGTTCACTGCTATATAAGGCGTACGGTTGGAATTGATAATGCAATGGCAGCATTGATTCTAGTTACGTAAAAGCATCAAAAAAATCATTTTCAAAGGATGAAATCAATGTTGAAAATGTGGATACATATTAGCCCGTAAGAAGTGAAAAACAATTGAAAAATGTTGAGAACTAAAGTAGATTTCCACCAATAATCCATGTCCACAACCGGCAATAAATACGAAAACAAACTCGAAACCGATTTTAAAGGTCAGAACGAATGTCGATCTCCTATCATCAAATGCGGCCCCAGGGGGATAAATAGCTTACAGACAACTTCACGATTGTTTTGTTCACATTAGATGCCAGCTTAGATTACGTTACGATGGAAAAAGAGAAAACGCTTACGGTTTGCATATCGTCGTAGAAGAAGCAAAATGGAATGTGCACAAAAAATCTCCGCAAAATAGAATATGACAAGTAGGAGAGTGTGCTGGTGTTAATTGCGAACTTACACATGAATGCCCTTACGTCCGTATTTACATGAAAAGCAACCAACGTTGGGATCATCAAGATAACAAATATTTAAGCAATAAATAACAGCAGCAAAGGAATGACAAAAAAAGAAAAGAAAAAAGAACCCTTTTGTGATAAAGAAAATATGTTTCAAAAAAACGCCCAAAAAAAGGCAAGGCGTGTCATAGACAGCCTTTGTGCGGTGATGTCGTAATTGTTGGGCAACACTGTGAAATAGTTATCGCTGACCTTATTATGCATGTTCATAATTGGCTTGAAAAGCGCACTGAATTTAGCGAAATCGCTTATCTGTCAGTCTGTCCTCCTTATGAAATCTTGCAAATTTTGGCTCCCTCTTAAGTTAGGTCAAGAAAATCAGCTAAATTGAACCAAAACCTTATAAAAGAGAATATGATGCTGATCCTGACATGCTGCTAAATTACATAAGAATCTGATATAAAATATATATATGATACGGCAGACTTTTACACAAACTATTAGAAATCGCATGAAACCAAATGAGCGAAGTTGGTATGTTCCCTGTTTGTACCCTGCTTGTGAACAAAAGGACTGAGTGGAATCTTTTTTTATACCTAATCGTGTCACGTGTTCTTATAACGAAGCGTAGTACGATGAGCCTCACAGGCTCACAATTAGAAATGAGTACCGTAGCTTGCACAAAAAGTTGTTTATAGTTTATATGTCTTTGTTTGTCCAAACAATCTATATATAAGCATAGAATAATACACATTGGCGATATATTTTCCGATTTCGAATTATTTATACATAAAAAAAATTAAATCAAACAAAAGACTTATGTTGGGCTGTGACCGAATCTTTAATATCCACGATCTTTATCCTAAAAAAAGATTAAAACAAACGAAAGAGCTAAACCAAGAATATTAAATAGGCGTGGTTAGTTATTTTTGTTTTTGTAGAGTACACGTGAAAAGCACAATTCTTCTCAGTTTTTGTTGCAGTGAGGATACTGCGTGTCTTTTCACCGATTGAGCCCATTTGCAACACCAGCGTGCACGCAAGAACTTCCAATTCTGAAATCCAAAGTTGAAGTCAATGGCTTGATTCGGACAGGGGAATGTCTATAACAGCGGACAGACGGACATGCTTTAATCGAGTCAGAATTTGATGCTGGTTGAGAAGATATTATATACTTTGCGGGCTCTCTGAGGCTTCCCTCTGGGCATTTCAAACGTTTTAATGAAAACAATATACCTGTCATTTGTCGGCTAAGTTCTGAATAAGCTTTGGTTCAGTTGGTGCCAATTATTATTCTTATTATCATTAGTCTCATATGGTAAGCACGGTCTCCCTTCGGATCCTTTCTGTTCAAGACACACTGGTACTATTTTGATTGTACGCCCGCGAGCCGCCACATTCTAGGATTCATTTACGATTCATTAGAGAAACGGAAACGTTAACGGTTAATTTTGACTTCTTAACTACCTGTGAATTTACAAATGTTTTTTGTTTCTGTGTTATTTATTAACTGATAGTAGAGTAAAAAAAAAAAAACAATTTTTGGAAATGCAATGTGAAATAATTAAAAATTTACGCTCAAAATTCAAACGAGCATTAAAGGGCAAATTTCGACTAAGATAAAAAGACTTTGAGAATCTCTTCTGGGCCAGAATTTAGGAAATAATTTCAATAAATTTGTAATAGAATCGAGAAATGTAGGCTTTGACGACTTCACGACTACTCCTTGAACAGAAGATTATAACACAATGCAACCC
Source organism: Glossina morsitans morsitans (assembly GCA_001077435.1). Lineage (NCBI taxonomy): Eukaryota > Metazoa > Arthropoda > Insecta > Diptera > Glossinidae > Glossina > Glossina morsitans. The sequence continues at coordinate 49,039 of CCAG010002526.1, forward strand.
GCTTTTCTTCGCACTGCTGTCATCACCAACTTATAAGTGAAATATAACATTTACACACGATGTATACAAAGATTGTACGCAAGCCAATGATGGGCATTGAAAAATTTGACTGCGAAAATGAATATTTTTCAGTTTTGCTTTAGAGAGAGATTCAGTACATCAAACATGGCCACGAAAATGCTCGTTCGGCTGATCAGCTGGATAAACGTGATATTAATATGAGAGGGTTTCGATTTGATCTAGAGAACTGCAGTCGTTCTATTCAAAAGGTTTGGGGGATCGAGACTAAACGATTTTGCAGAGGTAGATGCACAACCCGAATTCTAGATTGCCGCGAAAGGAGAATTTTCAGGAAGCATGAGTGAAAGAGGGGACTGTTTTTACGACCTATCTAAGTTATACTTTAAGCACCCAGAAAATAGTTAACATGCGCCATGAGGAGGGAATACGCAACGGTATGTTTAACCTTTACACGGTATGTTTAACCTTTAGATTTAGATGGTGTTTTTCGAATCGTAAGATAAACCTAAGCAGAAAAATTGTCAATGGGGGGGGTCAAAGTGGAATCTGTGGTCAAGGTCTACCCCAGGACATTGCATTGAATCTACAAGATCAATGGAATCCCCAGATATTTTTGTATTGAGGTTGAATGACCCAGCACGGGGCAATTTGAAGAATAAGTTTTCAATCTTTAATCTGAAGTTGTAAGAAAGTAAAGCATAAAGCACTCTTTCAGTAATCAACAATTGCTAAAAACTCGTTAATATTGTTTTCGAACGAATGCAAATTATTTGCATTATCTCTTTTATAAACAGATAGATACGCCTACGCATACGCACACGCAAAAAAGGAGCGATCATTACCAGCCAAATTCCAATAAGAATGCCAATAAGAGGTCCAAAATGGGGCCTTGCACTACAGGAGGCATAGCCTCAGTTAGGGAAGAGGTAGAAACCAATTATTCACGATCCGAAATATCCGACCACATTAGCTTAGAAGCACTCTGACAAAAGCTGCATTGATCATACAATTTGTTAACATTTCAATCGTTATTCTCATAATAATAGTTATTGAAGCATGATGCACGTAGGATAGGGTTATATATGGTACGGTGCACATCGAGCAAATGATCTGCACGGCTTTGCCAATTCTTTTGTGGAAACTCTGATCACCGAGGCGTGAGAGCACACTACCAGGGAATGTCCCATGCATTAATTTAATTGTCTTACGGGATGTATGACCGTCTTATTGAGACCACATGGGTTACTACAGCGCGACAAAGACCACCAGTAGCGTTCATTGCTTCAGCAGCCTCATGTTCGAAGAAGTCTGACCAAACTTTAATTATTTTTGAAATATTGTTCGACAATGAGAACCGCACAAAAGGCGGGAAATTCAAATCTTGCTTGAATTTTGGGACATCCTACATACACAAATAATTCATTGCTAAGAGCATGGATGAAGCCGGCAAAGGATTTTAAAGTACAGTTTTTTTTTTTAATTTCTTGGTAATAAAAAGTACAGTGATTTTTTAAAATGTTTTTAATAAAAGCAACGTTCCCTTTTTTTTGGCCAAGAATTGAAATTTTTCACAAATACTTACAAAAATCAATATTTCTAACCACTCCCACGTATTTCACAACCTAAAGGCATATAGTTGAAAAGATTTTTTTTTCCTTTTTCTTTAATTCAAATTTGAACAAGTAATGCTGCCTGCCGCAGACCCCCCGTTAAATTGGTAGTGCCTCATAAGAATCGCTCACGTGCTGCAATGTTTTAATATTCGAGTCGTTCACTGCACAAATCGATCAACTCAACTTTTAAAAAACTTATCAATGTACGTGTTAAAGCACTTGGTACAATCATAACTTTTTAACCCTTAAATACCTAGTGACGTAAATCTACATCGTATGTCGCGAGAACCTCATATCTTTTTATATAGTAACCTTTGCACAGTGTTTTTTTTTTTTTTTTTTCAATTTCAATTTTATCAAATCTGTTTTATCGTTTTCGGGCACAACTAGAATCTTCATCAGTTATTTCTTTGTCTGTGACAATTTTCATTGTTGGCGCGATGAGGTAAGAATTTCTCACCATGATCATGTTGACTTTTCAGCGACTGTGTGGAAAGACAATAGGGTTGTTACTTTGTTGTCGCAACCCGTACACAACATTTGTCGGTAAGCGATAAGCGACGAAAGCAAAAGGTCGTCGTATAAGAAACAAATGCCGTAAATGGTACCGCCGCCTATTCTATCATCTACTGGATCTACTTGCTATAATAAATTCGTGAATATTTTTGAGAGGAAAAGTCCATTTCAAAGGACATTCCAAACAAGCGACTAGCATTGGTTAGTTCCGCAATGATTTGGCCGATACTCTTTGCAATCTGGCACGCCATACAAGGGGCAGTAAAAAGTTCGTTGTACCTCATTACAGCAAAGTATACAGACGAGAAAGCCTGGACGGTCACTTCCCTCTTTGCCGTCTATGAATACTACGGAAAGACGGCATATGCCACTGACCTTTATTTTCAAACATTTTTAAAACTCCCTCATATAAGAATGCCGTGCAAGTGCTGTGTAGCAACTGCAATGTTCCGTAATGTTTAAATGCTCAAAATAATTGTTGCATAGATCGCAATGTCTTGTAATACAATGCATATTTGAAATATTGTATTAGTGTACGCAGTAAATTTGCAGAACTGAAGAAGCGATTGCTCATGCTGATGTAGAAATTGAGATATGGTTTTCTGCGAATTAAAGAAAAATTCTTATGTGGTTTTTTTGTTATTTTTATTTTTCTCATTAACTAAACCCATCTTGCGGTTGATTTCAAATTTTTTTCTTTTAAATAAAAATTCATCCGTTTAAGGGTCACGGTTAACACCATTAAACAACAAAACTTTTTTGGCAACAAACAATTTTTCAGAGACTATTTCGATTAATCCCATACTCTAATCAATGTAAAATGCAGTTCAAACCCATTATCAAGCGCTGAATGATAACGGTAAACTTTGTAATGCCGTTTTGTCAGAGTTAAAGTAAAATAAATAAAGTCAGTCACAGTCTAATTGCCGCAGGATCAAGTACTTCAGAAGTCACATTACGAAATATACATATATGTAAATATATATAGAATATCTGTGAAAAACACATTTGTTGAGAGGAAAAAAGGTTGTATACCTGATTGATAATTGGACAGAAATTTACCAACACCATAAAAGAATACAAAGTTTGGCATCCACGACTACAGAAGGAAATTCAATGCCTGCAAAAATCTTTCTTGCTATTATAGGCGGAAGTGCCGAAACGAAAAAATCTTTCGGATGAGAGAGAGGCTGCCATGATGGCATTTTTCGACTTGACTAAAATGTATTCTTAAGAGGTTGTCATGCAGTTAAAGAAAAACAAAGAAGGCGCCCCCCGAATAGCCCTAACGAACCAAGATCACATTCTTTTGCATGATATTCCCGTTTGCAAGCAATGCCTTAGGGGCACTTATCAACAATATATACAAATGTGGTTCTAAAGAACAAGTTAAATTTTTGATTTATCATCGCAAAGGCCGTGTGCATGTCTGAAGTAATAAAATAGCAGAGACACGTACATATATTATAAAAGAAGTCATTTCCGCTAGTCGCTATACTAGAGCTCATAATCCAAGACGGCAATACTTACTTGTCTTGACTCACATATTAAGAAAATGTATGGACTACACGACACACAATGTGCAAAGAAACTATCTGTATGTGTGTGTGTAACAGTTACATTTCAAGCAAACATCGAAGGATACATGTCAAGATTGTGTTTCTCTTTGCAAATAAGAATTTAATCTTAGTCCGGTAAGGGAATTAAGATGGCAGAAATGAGTAATGAAACTCGCTTAAGGGCACGCTGAACGGGCTGTCGATCGAATAACAATATCAGGAAAAAATTTTGTATTTCCTATCGACTTGCAATAAGATTTAGCTTTGCATGAGTTAATCACAAATAATGTACATTTTAACAGAATTGCTAACATCCGTTCTAATGGAAAATCTGCCATGAAAATATACGCTAATCACCTTTTTCTGTAATTCATGCATTCTTTCAACATAAATTTATCACTTTTCTCGCTCACTTGCCAAATCGAGGAATACCGTCAGCCACATAAAAATTATAACATTACTGACGATTATTTTTTCGCCTAATCTTTCTAATTAAAAAAAAAAGAGAAAGAAAAACTATTTCACCGCATTTCTCAACATTTTGTTTTATGGAGTTAATCAACTTGTGCAAGTAATGGCTCATTTATCAGCAATATTTGTTATTTTAATAGCAAAGTTCTACAAAAAAAAATTCTCCTTTCCCTATAATCTAAAATTCAGTTAACTTATCTAGCTCTACGAAATCATTCAATTTCGATCGGCAATGTTTTGTGGGAGAAAGCCTGCACTAGATCGATTAGATCGATTAGAGACCTTTTCACATTAATACCATGTTTTTTCTAACTCACCCACTGTTGTTAGATATTGGATTGGATGGCCTGTCTTCAGTGAAACGTTTAGAAAAAACTTGATCGCACTGTTAGACTCAATTGATGATTGCGGAGCCTATGGAGCAAGATGATTACATTAGCAGCCATCTAGCTGACTTGTATACTCACTTATGTTTCTCACTATCCACTATTCCATTTGCACATGAAATGTATCTGTGTAAGTAGGATAAAATAGACTTATGGCTTCACCGTTACTTAATAGTTAGTCGCTAAATATTGTTATCTTAGTACCCTACCTTCTATCCCAATATAATTGTTGAGAAAAGAAGGAAAAGAAAAATCTCTTTTCTATGGTTGTTGTTGTTATAGCGTTTGCTCCCTAGAACATGCTTCTTGATATGAAGCATTATTATGATAACAAAAATATAATTTTTGTGGCAAAAGTATTGTTTTAAAAGAGTTACGCATAAATATGAAGTAGCTAAGGCAAAATAGCAGGTCGCCGTTATGGAAAACTTTTTCATAAATAAAACGTAATATTAAGAAAACTTGTTTTCTTCTATTTTAGGCAAAGTTTGTCAGCGAGTGAGTTCTTTGCGTTTTAATAGTTTCCTCTTTAACTACTTAAAAATCGATAAAATCGTTCATTTTAAATAAAAACTGAAATCATAAATTTTGTAGAATATTTTAACTTGTTGCTGAGATTTTTTGTTTTTAAATAATTATAACAACAATAACGACAACGTGGTTAAATAACATAGAAGCAAAATATCATAAAATTTTATGATAATGTGATTTTTATTTATAATAATGAGTATTGTATTTAAGTTAAAGAAACAAAAAAAAAACAAAAAAAACAAAAAAAAAAAAAATAAAATAATAAATAAATAAATAAATAGAATGAAATAATTTTGAATAATTTAGTATTTTTTTATTTTTATTTTTTTTTTTTTTCTACTTGTATATATATATATACATATATATACATCAAATATTTATAAAATTTGTATACGATGAATAAACTACCTACAAAGCTGTTCATGGTAAGCCCAATAGCAACAACAATAGATTAAATTTAACAAATAAGCAAACAAAAGACTCTCAAATTTAAAATATTTCTTAAGCATAACAAAAATTAACATATTTTGCTACACTCGAAGAAAAAACAAATGGAAAATCATAAACTATTCACCTGTTCAAGTAAGTGACAAATTAAAAATGATGCGGACTTTTCTAATAATGAACGAAAATAAAAATTTGGTTAACAAAATTTCAAAAATTATAATTGCAGGTGTTTTCCACTGTATATTCGACACGCACGATATGTGCCAATAATATTTAGTTTTTATACCTTACACCATTTCCAAGTATTAAGTTAATGCGTATGTATGCAACAGGCAGAAGGACCTGAGATAGACTCACCTTTTTTTAGTATATCGATCGATTGTCTGTCTGTCTGTCCGTCTGTCTATCTTGTTTTTATTTCATTCAATCCGCATTTTTAATCTAATTGTATCATTTTATTGGACGTAGTATTCCTCAGTAAAAATTAACTTTAATGCAACACGCCCAGCTCAAGTGGGCCTTATTGTCGACGTTATCTTTACTTTTACTTTTAGGCGGCAACGAAAACTATTTAAGAATTGCGCTTTTTACCATAAACTATTTTCAAAACCCTTTTTACAACAAAAAAAAAACTTTTTTAACTGCTTTGCTAATGTTCCTACGATTACCAACTTACAGTTAATTTACGATCTTTTCATTAAAGACCTTATATGGAAATGTTTCCAAGTTTTACTAAAAAAATATATCAATGCACTCAACGATTTTCAGGTCCGACAATTTAAATAATTCTTATAAGATGTTCCGACGGAAATCTTTGTTGCTCTTTTTTTTTTGTTTTTTCAATTCGGAACCTAACAAAGCAAAGTTTCTGTAAGCCATCTTTGCCGCCTTCAAGTATGAAATATATCCTCCTACAAAATGTAATAGTTTTCAAATTCTGCGTCCGCGTGATGTGAAATATTTTGGAAAAGCTTTACACAGCATAAGGCGTTATGCAATGCCCCGCATCTACCGCTCTAATGCTTCTTTCGGAAACCAATTTTATTTAGAAAAAAAAAAATTCACTCCAAAAGAAAACAGCAAGTAAGAAAATTATGTTCGGCTGTGACCGAATCTTTTATACCCATCATCGCGATCCTAAAAAAATTGAAAAAGGAAAAAAGAATTATATTTTCATATACTATAATATTCGGTGGGTGCGGTTGATTTTTTCTATTTTTAGAACAAAACCGGTGAAATTTATATGGCATATGTGTTGTACTTTATGAGCAATCAGCAATAAACATCGAAAGCAAAGATGTTCATAGGTCTTGTTAGATGGGCGTGTGGACGTCCTGAGCGTGTCCCTTAACGAGTTTGAGATTCAATTCAGATTCTTTTGCATATTTGTAGACGATATCTTTATTTTTGCGAACGGGAATATGTTAACAACGAACATTATGCAGACGGACAGATGGACATCTTTAAATTTGATGCTGTTCAAGAATATACATACATTGTGGGGCCTCTGGAATTTCATTCTGGGCCTTGCAAACGGTTTCACAAAATGCGTATACCTCCATGGGTTTGAAATAATTGATACGATAGGTTCGTCTAAGGCGAAGGTAACTTTCTTCTGGTAAAGAATATATGTTTATGATCGTCACGCTTATCTAATGCCCGATTATGACTTAGACCTCTTATCTCTGAGCGTATTTCTTTTTTGGATCTCTCGCCATCTGAAAATCGATGCTCCGGGCATAAACGGATTTATAATGACTTTTGTACTTTTGTAGACTTTCTAGTGCTTATTCCTTCGAACAAGACCAAGAGAATTGTAACGCACTGCAACAGTATAAAAGAGGAATTTTATTTACCAATTTTTCGAAGGGAAGAAAAGGCAATGGAACAAAAATATTCGAGGAAGTTGGTAAGCATATAGTTAATGAGAGTCAGACGCAGTGTATCTGGTCTACATTTGAATTAAGGAAAGGAAAAAATTAAACCCTCGATCTGTTAGTTTTTAGATTGGCGAGGATTTTAATAAAAGCAATGAAAGGAAATTTTGGACCAAAAAAAAACAACCAATTGACTTGTCAACGACGGTACCTATCTACTTCTCCTTTCCCAATTCTTTTTAATCATAACCGCGGCATACACACACGATCAATCACTCAGAGGAAGTCTCATAAACGTGTAAAGTGTGTATATATACATATATAAATCAGACGACACTGAGTCAATATAGGTTTGTTTGAAAAGGTATTCAATGATCTTAATAACTTTCTAAAATGATCCCCTAACATGTTAAAAAAAATAGAGATCAATAGATAGAAGATTAGGCTATAAATTCCGTGGAATTTAAATAGTGTTAAGCAAGTGTTGAAAAATCACCGATCTTCTTGTTAATTGTGGCTTCAGCTTTCTAGATGTATTTTTTTGCCACAATAAACACTCAAACATTAACCTGCAGTCCTATACAACTATTAATGAATAAAAAAGTTGTGCAATGATGCTCATGCATATATATTCAAAGTCAGAAAACGTGAAATTCACTGCGAAGAATGACCGCAAACTTCAGGCTTAGGTCCACGGAGTCATCTATATGACGAAATTAAAAAGGCATATAAATGCCTTTCGCCAATTATTGAGAGCAATTTTATTTTTATCCTTATCCACAGTTTGTTGCTGTCCACCCGTGAACATATCTTTAATCTATAATCTGGAACAAAATATTAAAAAAATTTCAATCGCGATAACATTTACTGCGTCTACCTTTGCGGTAGTTTGACAAAACTTTTTTTTTTCTCTTGTCATTTTCTCGTTTTGCGATAAGCGGGATTTCCCGCACAAAAATTGTGAGCCGATGATGATCATAGGTAGCACAGGGTATAACAACAATCCGTCCAGGGCATAACATCAGCCCGTCCGGTAAGAAAGTTTCGATCGCCCGTCTTCCTCCATATGGCTTTCTGCGCGTATATTTCTTTTGTTTGTCGCATAAAATGTAAGAGTTGATCAATCATCTACATACGTGGGCAGTTTTTTTACCTTTCGCCAGCATATATATAAAAATTGTTTACCTGTTGTTGTTGTTGTTTTGCAAATACTTGCTACTAATTGTATTTTTAAGATCTAGTGTTCTTAGTTTTTTCGTTACGTGGATCATCAATTTCTTTTCCCATTTATGTTTATTTAATTTTCGGAAATAATTGCAAACTTTTCACAAAAGTCGGAGTCATTTAAATTTGTAATAATATAAAAAAAAGTAAAATAAGTGAGAAATTTGTAATGAATTTAATTTAATTTTTTACTGTTTTCCTCTGTTTGTGTTCAAAAAAAAAATCTTCGAATAAAAACAAAAGTAAAAGAAATTGTTCGGTTTCTCCTCATAATCTGAACAAAAGTGTGAAAGACCCTGTAGTCAAATACTCACAATTGCGAATAAAACAATTAAGTTAACTTAATTTTATTTACTTCGGTGCGGAATTTTTCTTATTAAATCGTCGACTGAGACTCAAATCATTTACTTTCAAAAATGAAAAACACACACACAAATGAAAACACCACCGTTGGGGTAAGCCGACTATTAAATACCCTACACCCTATGTTCCAAAACCAGTTCTTATTTTTTCTGTAGAACGCAAAAATTATACCCTATTCCTATATCAACTTAGTGTCATGGAACTGTATATTAAAAATTAGGTCTCTTGCTTTCGGTAAGAATACGAGCACAGTTAATTTTCATATCAAACCACTAATGTGGATCAGTTTTCATCATAAAAGATAAAAATTTAAACCTTGCTAAATATGCTTACATAGGGTAGGATCCAAAAAATAGACCGAGATCGTCCTAATTTTTTTTATCTTAATTTTCTATTATGGGTTAAGTTTCACCATAATATATTAATATTTAAACTTTTCTGTTAATTAATTTTTTTATCTTAACTTACCATTATGGACTGATTTTCATCATAAAGCATTGAAAAGTGTCCCTTTTTGTCATATGAACTTCAGCTTTCGTTGTATAAGATTAAAACTTTAAAAATTGCCCCAGCCGGTCCAAAGTTTTAATACCAATTTGCTCAATGCCGAAGTACTGTTATTTAGCCACTTTTTTGGAGAAATTTTGAAAATTGCAAGTTTTTCCGTATAACGACTTTTCAAAATAGGGCGGCATATAGGGAGCGATCGAAAACCAAACCATTTTCAATAGCATTCAAAACAATAGGGTCAAAACATGTCATCTCAATAGTTTCGACCTGTAGTTTGGACACGAATTTACATGGACAGACATACGACGGACAGATGGTAAGACGTACAGACAGGCTTATACCGATTCAGAAATTGATCATGAAAGTTATGTCTATCTTAAGCGCTTCTACGTGTTACATACGTCCGCGTAAATTTAATATAACCTGTATCACAAGTGGCGTAGGATACAAGAAGAAGAAAACTGAAAATTTCTGTACATTTTTAATTCTGTACATTTTTAAGTCTTTGCATACAAGTGATTGCTTTTTATATGCATGTATGTGCATGTGTGTGTGTGTGTGTGTGTGTGTGTGTGTGTGTGTGAATCGAATTATTTGCAAATGAAATGAGATTAAAAGTAAATCACTCGGAATTTTTCTCACTAACAGCAAAGCCTGTCTAGAGATGAAAAATAGAAGGTAAATGTTTCCAAAATATTATCTACATTCTTTTACCCTAAAATAGTCCCCCAACGCTCTCACCATCCTGTAAGCTTACTTTTTATTTCATTTCGTTTCGTTTCGTTTTATTTCCACTTCGTTTTATATCATATAATTTCATATCTTTTCATTGCTTTTAGATTCAAGTATGAAGTTACAAAGAAAAACTTAATCATGATTTCAGCAAAAAATATTTTATTTTTATTATTACTGTTATTATTATTATTATTATTATTATTATTATTATTATTATAATTAATTTAGCCAGAGAAATAAATTCCATGACTAAAAAGCCTTAAAGCACTGGCATCTGGAACAATCGGCTTTATTGAGAACTCTACGCACGACCATAAAGTTATTAGTTGAGGCGCTCAGACTATTCGACCACAATGATGGATAAATTTTTTTTTAAATTCAAATAATATTAATAACTCTATTAAGGGTCAAACAAACAACACACGCAAAACCTACCGAATCGATGTTAGCAATGATAAGCAACACTTAAATCATTGAAGGCGTACAAATAGGTGACTTCGCTAGGCTCGATTATCCAGATGATTTTAATTTAAAATAAATAAATTCCCGTTGGAAAAATATCTGGTTGCTTTGGTTATTAGCTTTAGTTCCTTAACCGAACTCAGGTTTGTTGTTGCCATTCCGGAACTGAACAAAATATCCAAGAGAACATTGCCGAACAACAACATCCGTAATCAACTTTAGTTAGTCCGTAGTCAACTTTGCTTCCTACTCGATTTCGAGCTCTTCGAGTTGACATTTCTTCGAACTAATGAGATAATAAACACAATGTGATCTTTGTGGAATAAAGTCTCCAATTAAATGGTCCAATCAAAAGAAAAAAATCATCTATTTCCACGAACCTATCTATCTATCTACGTCAAGGTGGCGAATTTCATCCATCTTCCAAGCATTTCATAGCCAGTACTTTCCAACGTGGAAATGCTGAGAATCTACAATGTGGTACAAAGACAGGCAATTGACCTCAAGACAAGTAAGGAAAGTAAAGAGCATTTTAGCGGTTACGAAGATTATGCTGCGAGATATTGCCTATAAGTAATGCAATAAAACCGATCGGGATTCAATTGAGAATTGTTACTGATTTTGTTGTTGTTTTATTTTAGATTCTATTCATAATGCTCTGTATGGAATATTGAGTATGTTTGAATCTGAATCACTATTATTTGTGTCTTTATTTGCCGCACAGCGCAATAAATTCGACTTTTGCATGCATGCGATTATATTATACATTTACTAGGGCGTCGTCAATGAAGGACGCGGTCTACCAAGTCGGACAGCAATGAAGATGCGACTTGTTTGTTACCTATTCATCAAAGTAATTTTTAGTTTAGAGCACACTTTGCACAAATCAATCAATCAATCAATCAATCATGGTATTCAAGTAAATAAGGTATGATAGCCTAACTGCATAACTTTGATGTGAATAATTCTGCCTAATTTCAGATTAATGTACCTTGTTATATATCATACGTTATTCTGGGGAATGTCGTGAAATTTCTTTTTCTCTTTTGTTACAGTTTTAAGTTAACAATAGGCGCGATTATTTGCGCGTATCTTGGGAATTGACTTTTATTTCATTTTTCGATACGTGATAATATCCAAAGCAATAGATATTTGAATGGATTTTATATCCATATATATATGTGTGTGTGCGTGTTATTAAATTGGTTTCTTTTTAACAAAATAATACTTGAATGATCTATGAAAGAATGTAAACTGAACCTGTTTCTAAGCTAGGTCTTTACCTAATCTCTATGGAAATATTCTAACAAAATGTTCTTCTGCTGTTTCCTGTTCGCTTGACATAGCTGTGAGCTTTGTAGGATAGACATACAATAAAGCGAAACTGAGCCGAAAATGCCAAAAAAGAAGTATTTATTGGGCCCTAGAAGCTGGATATTCAAGGTCTCTATTTAAGATTTTCGCGCGTATATATCTACGTGTCGTTTTCAATGTCTAAACGGCACTTGGGTGCAGCATTTATGTATGTTTCAATATTCATAATTCGCTTTTTATGTTTCGCTTCGTTTTTATTATTACGATTATGAGTTTTTATTTATTTATTTTTTGCTTTTTCCTTTGGCATATAAATAACGGCAACAACAACGAGAAGAAAAAAACTCTATACTTTGATTTTTTCGCTTTTTTTTTTTGCGATATTAGCTGCTAATAATTCAACAATGTAAGCAAATGCTACGATGCAGTTGACGGTTAAAGTTTCATTTGCTTTTTAGTCTTTTTTCAAACGGATATTGTCATTTGATCTCTGGGTAAAGTATGCACATGAATTGGATATGAGCGTATGTGTGTACTTAACTATATGACCGTATTATACTATTGTTAAAACATTGTCGTTGTGTTAAAACAATTTATGTGCCATAAAATGTGTTTTCAGACGAACGATTTTCATTCATACCCGTGTACATATAATAAAAATTATTGTTTTTTTCCTTCAGATTTCTTCTTTTTTTTTTTTTTTCTTTCTTTTTTCTTTTATTAACGTACTTAAAAATCGAAAAACAGGCTTTTAAAGACTTGATATAACATAAAATTTAGGTGAAAAAAAGCAAATCTTTAAATGTCATTAAGATCGAAAAAGTAACAACATCACAACAACAACAATAAAAACGGAAAAAATCTTACTGAGGAAATTTTCCAAAACTAAAACTAAATAGAAGGTGCTGAGGGAGAGGGCGGGTGAAGGCGCGAGTAGGGGGGGGGGCACCATGCTTCTCGGAGGTACAAATAAAGTGAAATTATTTTATGCTAAAAGCACATCATTTTCCTTGGGAATAAAAGATACTTTATGGACACCCTCGATCAGATAGATATACAAAAATTATCTCTTATACAAAATTTTATTGATACGAGGGCATTTTTCTTTTTTGCAGTTATTATCAACGTAGCATCTTTCCTTCACACGCTTCAATGATGAATCAAGACAATCCTTATGCGGTAAGTCTCTGCTTATTTGAATATTCTTGGATGTTGTGAAAGTTTTATTTTTTTTTTTTTCTGTTACCTGGCTGTGGCTGGCCCTAGGTGCTAAAATTCAAATATTAAAGAAATGTTGAAAAACCAACATTAACAGCAAAAACAACAAATTGTTAAGCTATAAAATTAACTCAGCTATAAAAATAGTTTTTATGAGAGATTTAACAGCGTACTTCTTGTATGTGAACTCGGGCAACATTGTTCAAGTTTATTATGCGAACAATTTATTTTCTTCACAAAATTAAACAAGTTTTTAAGGAAATTAATGCTTCTTTCTATATAATAGTCGCTCCAGGATGCGCAAGATCAAAATTCTTATATATGTCCCATCCATTCACTTTATATTCATGATCATGTAGTATTTTATCAATGCTAACCAAACTTTCCAATTATAATTAATTCCACGTATAAATATATTATTTTTTATATCAATCACTGGCGATAATAGTACACGAAGCGCCTTCTATCGAATTAACTGTATCCAGAACAACGCGGTACAGGTGTCGAAGTTGTTATGATCTATTGAGGATTGATATGAGGTTCTCTCAAAAGCTTTAAGAGAAGACAATACACTGCGGATGTCTTCTCCGAAACTTGGTATATCCGAAAAAAATAGATAAAAATACTATAGTGGGTCAGTGTCCACAATTGCATGCCCTACACCACGTTACGCTTATTCTTATAGCAGTTTCTTAAAATGAGGCGTTATATGGATCCGAACCGAATCCAATACAAAGCGGGTAAACAGACAGATCAACTTAGCTTAGATTAGCTTAAAAAGTGAGTCTACCTCAAGTCCTTCTATATATTACGTACATCTGCGCGAACTTAGTATAGTCCTGCACTACTACTACCAGTAGCGTAGGATATAAAAAGTGCAAAGAGCAGAGCATGCCTTAAGGCCCATGCACCTAATCGATGGGCAATGTTATGCTTGGTCGGTTTTACTTCTTGAATCATAACGAAACCTTCTCGTGTGTAAAAGCTAAAGTCTTTATGTCTAAAGTCTTATAAATTATTGCATTAAAATTTCCAAGGCGCAATACTCTCATAAAGAGAGTGTTGCGGGCGGAGAAGAAGCATATCTTGCAATCATAGATATCAAGCTTTTGGACATTTACCATCACACTTCACATCATTTGTCGTCGGAATCATATGCACAAATATCAAAACTCGTCGCCTTTGCCAACATTCGTTGCACGAGTTATGTTTTTGTCGAAACACATTTATTTATTCATCAATATCTAATTTGTCCCCTTTCAAATAAGTCCCCTTGGGCCAGTGCCGTTTCCAAACCTTGAACCACTTCTGATATGCCCTCTTTGATATGGCTTGGAGTTCTTCCAGCGATGCAGCTTTTTGCCCATTTTTTCCCTTGGCAAAACTCCATTCTTTCATGGATCTCATCTTCAATTTGTGGAACAGGAAAAAGTCGCAGGGGGCCAAGTCCGTTGAGTATGGTGGCTGAGTCACGATTACGGTGTTATTTTTGGCAAAAAAAATTACGAACAGACAATGATGTGTGAACTGACGCATTCTCGTGTCACACGTTCTATGTCAAATTCATCTGAAAAAATTGAGTGGCATCACCCTCAGGAACTTCTTTATCAGTGATTCGACGATTCTGCATAACAATTTTCTTCATTGCTTCAACGTGCTCATCGTTTGTTGACGGACTGAGGCGTTCATTAAGATCATCGTAATATCGGCCTTCTGCCGAAGAGCTTGTACCACTTATAACCACTTCTAACCTTCACATCTGTCAATAACATACTAAAAATACAAAAAGTTGAGGACATGCGTACCAAAATAACACAAAAAAAAAACAGATCGAAATCGGAAATCGAATGTACGTAGCCCACGAAATTTTCAAAAGTAATCTTTTTTTAACACACCTCGCATAGTTATCGTAGCATTCCTAATGAGGGTGAAAAATGAATGCGGGATTTGTATCTAAATCGATTTATCCCCATATTGAACATTTGTTGTTGTTGTTCAAAAGCTGAGTATTTTTTTAAATTGTTTTTAAAATTTCAACGTTAATTCAAAATTCTTACCTTTGTCTTTGATCACTTAACTAAAATCGAGAGCGATCAATAGAGTCGTAAGCATAAGCTTAAAGTAAGAGTTTAAGTATAAATTTTCAAAAATATAAGTTTTATAGAATCTGTCCCAAGAGATTTATTTGTGTTGAGACAAATTTTTTACGAACTTATTTTATCAGGAATGTGTGTTTGTGTTACTCTTCTCGGATCTATTATATTGAAAGGCATATGAATATTGCCTTTGCCGCTTCCAATAAGCTGTTAAGCATGCAATTAATGCCATGGGAGCATATGGGAAGGTGAGAAGTTTTTCCATACGTGTTATGATCATCTATTTATGCACTCTTATTTAACATAGCATGTTACGCTTACGCGTGGTAAAGTACTCGGCACAAAGAATATTTTCCTTTTTTTTATGTTTCTAGGTGAAAACAACGAACAACAGAGAAAAACGAGTAGAACGTCTTCGTGGATTCACTTTAACGATAGTTCTGCAACGATATGCTTAACGTAGTATGTTACCCCCATGCCTTACGGTACTGTACGGTAATGAAAAGGATGTTTTCTTTTTTTGTTCAGAAAAATCAGATTAAGCAGTGAAAAGGTTTCGATCTCAGCCGAAAATACGACCAACTTTCTTGATTCAAATTAACTTTATATGAGGCGCATACATACATACATATATATAAATATATATATATATTTTTTTTGTTTTCAATTTATTCATTTACAATAGTATGAGAAATGTTTTTTTTTTTTGCTTCGCCGCTTAAAGTTAAACAGCGCTCTTTAAATGTCGATTTATTTAAATTAGTTCGAACTTTAAATTTGTTTTATGTTTACAAACTAAATTTTTGACATCTATATTTATAGCTAATGATTTTTATTTGATCTGAATGGCGCACGAGCACTTTTGTGCGAAAATAAAACAAAAACTATTATTGATAAAACTTAAGATAATTTATCCATAAACTCATTCATACTGGAAAAAGAGTATGTACTCCAGCTACCGAAACAAGCTTGAATTTAAATAAACAACAACAACAATAATAACAAAAATTATTTCATTCTTATACCCATCGCCGAACGATGAGAGGTATATTCAATTTGCCAAAATGTTTGCAAAGCCCAGGGGGAAGCTTCAGAGATGCCACAAAGTCTATTTATATTCTTGATCAGCATCAAATTAAGGCGTGTCCGTCTGTCTGTCTGTTGTAAACATTTTCCTGGCCGCAAAAAACGAAGCTATTTATTGACTTCAAGTTTGGCAGAAACATTAAAAGTTCCTGCACGCAAGTTAGTATTAAAAATGGGCCAAATCGGTCGAAGGACACGTCTATACTACGCTACGTAAAAAGAGCATATCTCTATTTGCTCATTACTCGAAATACCCATAAACTATATAAATTCTTAGCGCACTTTCAAGTTCGCAATGCACCGAAGCATGTCCGTCTTTTTTTAAGCGCATCTGTCTGTCTGCCCAGCGGTGTAGCACATGTGGCAAACATTCTACCGTATGCAAAATTGCAAATGCATTGAAAATAAACAAAATCGATCAAACGACCCGCCTGCAACGCCCACATGCCTATACATTACAAAACTGTGAATATCTCTCCTTTTCATGTTTCTTGCTTGTTACTCATATACTATACAAATTTCCATATTTATTCTGAAAATAGAAAAATTCAGACGCGCCCACCCACCATTGTGAAAATTTTGCTCTTTTCCCTTATTCAATCTTTTTTAGGGTGACGGTGGTGGATAGAAAATATTCATAAACAACCGAATATAATTTTCTCACTTATTTTCTTTCTCAATTTTCTACTACATTTACATATTTATGTAAATTATATAAGTAATTTGTCTCATTTTTCGTTAAGAAAAATTCGTCGTAATCTCGTCGTGTAACTCTTGATTTAGAAATTTAAACTCTAGTTATGTGTACACGTATATGCATTTAATCGCACTCATTACTCAGCGCGACTGTTAAAAAATGAAGAAAAAAGAAAAAACCCTACAACCACCAACACAAACCTAAAAACAAAAATAAAAATTATGGAAAAAAAAACTCGTTCAAAGGAAAAAACTGATTAATTTTGACCAACCCACCCCAGACATAGATAGCAGAAGAAACAAAAAACAAAAAACAATACTTGAAAATTACATTAAAAGAGAAAAAAAGAACGAAAAGTAAAGGAAAACAAAGCGAAACAATTGAAACCAAAGTTTCACATATCAACCCACCATCTCTAAATATTATATGCATATATTCATCCTTACATATGCTTGTTATGTTGCATGTGTATATCTATGGATGTATTATAAGGAAATAAATCTCAAAAAAAAACGGCAAAAAGCCTTAAGGTAAAAATTCATAAAAAGGAAAAAAAATAAATAAATAAAAATAAAAATAAAATAAATAAATAAAAATAAAAAGAAATGGAAACGATATAATACTACGACTGCTGGTTGTTATAACTGCATTTGTTGATGATGTTCAAGTTGTTATTGTTACTGTTGTTGTTCTGTGTGATGTTTTATGTAAAGCAATTGCCAACATTTTCGAGTGCAAACTCTCCTCTGCCGCAAAATACAAATGAAGTTGTTAGCAAAAACTACTTGAACACGAATAAAACAACATTAACAACAATAATGCCGTTGTTACCCCGTTGCTGTTTGCTATTGCTGTTGCTGCTCATAACAACTCAATTTCAAGTGGCTTGCAAAATAAAAAACAAAAAAAAAATTAAATAAAAAAAAAAATAAATAAATAAATAAATAAATACAGAACATAATAACAACACACAATGCAAAAATTCAGTAGAGTAAAGTCAAGTTGATGAATATGTTTATGTAACAAAATGTTAAGAAGAAAGGAATTTTTGCTATTCTGTTTGGCACGAGGGTAATGAAAACTTTTACTTCCCCCTTTGAACGCCCTCAACTTTAAACTGCAACAGTTAATAACTGGTTAGGTTACAAATAATTTGTAATGTGTAACAAAGTTACAAACGCACACACACACACACACACACACACACACATTCCATACATCCTAATTTAATAAGAGAGAGTAACTTGGTATTCTTAAAAATTGACTTTGAATTCTATGCAATAGTTGAGAATGCTGCTTAGTTAGTTAGTTAGTCAGTTAGTTAAGTTAGTCAGTCGGATGGATAGATGGTTGGTTGGCTTAGTTGGCTTGGTTGGCTTGGTTGGTCGAATGCTATTATGTTGCTGTTGTGTGAATGACTAACTGTCTGAAACATTGATCTTTTGCCACTTAAATATGTTTTCATGTCTATAAACATAGAAAGCAGAGAAAAACTGAAGAAAATTAAACGCGAATTTAGAGTCATATCATCGGTATCATTATGGCTTGAGTTACAAGTAAAGTAAACGTGCTTGGCATGACACTGACGTAGCGATTATAAATAGTGCAAATGCGTGCAACAAAAGTTTTGTTATATGCCTGCACGTGTGTGTGCGCGCGCGTTATTTATTTTTTCTTTTTTTTCTTTTCTATAATGTACATGTTTGTATGTATGCGTGTAAGTAATAATGCAACAATCTTCAACGTCATCATCATTAGTTTTGCAACGTCAAAACTACACACACGCACGTTTACAAAGAGACAAGACAACGAAATGTATGCGTTTAGGGGTTTATGTGCATCTAAACGCGCGGGCCTGTGTGACTGACTATATATATATATATATGTGTGTGTGTGTGTATGTGCGTATGTGTGTTTATTTCAGTACCATATACTACACTTAAAAACTCAAATAGACTCATCAAACAAGCACTTCACTAAAACTTAAAAGCCAACAAGTCAGTCAGCCGAGCTAGTCACTCAGTCAGTTAGCTATACATAGTTTCTGTTACATTCGCACACAACCTTTTAAATATATTCCCACATAGTTTAACAGGACAAAAATCTCTTTATTGTTGTTGCCGTTGTTGTTATTGTTGCCGAGTTAGATTTGACGAAAGAGTTGTAGAAAAACAAAAACACCAGCAACAAAAGCAAAGAAAAAAAGACAAGAAAAACATTTTTTCTTTTTTTATTTCAGCTTAAAGCTTTAACACGCTGCAATTAACACAAATGTTGATTTCATACCTCTTAACAAATATATGTTCATGTTCATGTTCACGTTCATTTGTATGTATATGTACGACACTTAAACGCATTTAAGTGTGTGTATATGCGTGTGTTTTGTTTTATTTTTATTAAATTGTTTTAATTTGTTTGACGAGTTATGATAAATGTTGTTACATTAGCTGGGAAGTGCTTTGTAATTGGTGGCATGTTATGCTATTGCTGTTATTGTGCAGCTTCACAAATTTGTCAGTGTGTTGGTTAAGTAACAATTATTAGGTTTCTGCTACAAATTGTACGTGCAATTAAACATACAAACCAATGCATGCATATTCATGCAAAGAGAGCCTAACATAATAACTCGCTGTCAATTTTTCAGGAAACTGTTGAGGATTTGTTTTTTTTTTTTGTTTTTTCTTTTTACCAATTTTTTCTATGATTTTTCATTTTTAACAAATTAAGAAAATTTTTATCTATTTTTTTTTTCATTTTCATGGGAAGATTTTTAGCTGCTAATAAATTGAAAATATTGGCGAAAGTTTTAATTGAAAAAAATAATATTAATTAAATATACATATATAGAGAGTGAGAGAGAGAGAGAGAGAGAGAGAGAGGAGAATAATGGGTTTTGTGAAAAATCAAAAATTTCACTTCGGAGTCTTATATAAACGTTAAATAATTTTTCTTCCTTAGAAAAAAATAAATACTCTTTTTAACTGTTCTGTAAAAATATAAATGATATATATATATATATAAAAAATAAATAAGTAAACAAACAATTTAAAAAAGTTATTATTTTAAAAAACATAAATAATTTAAATTGCGAATAAAAAATCATCAATCGATTCCTTTAATAAAAGTAACATTTTATGGTAACGCTAAACTTTACCATATAACACTTTAGTAGTTCTTCACAAGACACAAGAATAAAGGACAAGTAAGATATCGTAGCCTAATTTGCGGCAGAAAAGTGTTTGCCTTTAATTTTTTCTCCAATGAGAAGCTGCCTGCTATTGGGCCAGGGTGCTCCAAAATTTGCGCAAGCATTGAAAATTGAACACATTTATGCGAAATGGTCACGGAAAATAGATCATATAAAAGGGCGCACATACTCCAGCAAACTCGCGCAGGCCATTGCCCATTCCACACATTATCCTATCCTACGTATGTATGAAAAACAAAAAAAAAACTATTTTCTATTTCATTGATACCTTGCGTACATTTTGGAACACGCTTAATAAGTTCATCTATCCGCATATTCCTTAATCTTAATTTTTGTTATCGTGATACCGCATAGGCTTGGATGATCTGATCGAACGGGAGGACATCGATGGATAGACTAAGATTGCAAATCTATATCTACTTTACGTGTAACGGGACTTATTTCTGGGTTTGGTAAACGAAAAAACAAACTTATTACTGGGCTTCTCATCCGGTCGGTGAACAAATCTTTGATCTAGTTTTGTGATAGTTTTTATTTTAAAACCGCCATGCTTACCAATTTTCATGACTTCATTTATGACCTGGTAATAAAGTGTACGGATTAGGATTTTATTTTGTGATTTTGAGTTTTAACAGCCGCAACACTAATCGGTTTCCCTTGATAATTGATATTGAAAGATTGGACTTACTGGATTAGTTTTTTTCTTTTACGTACCTTGTAAGTTAAAAGCAAATAAAAAAAGAAAAATTAATTAATCGAACGATGCTCTGCTCTTTCTCTACTCTTTCCTCTTACCTTACATACAGCAAACGTAACATTCTAGGGACGCGAGTAATATAAAACA
Source organism: Glossina morsitans morsitans (assembly GCA_001077435.1). Taxonomy (NCBI): domain Eukaryota; kingdom Metazoa; phylum Arthropoda; class Insecta; order Diptera; family Glossinidae; genus Glossina; species Glossina morsitans. The sequence continues at coordinate 70,217 of CCAG010002526.1, forward strand.
AACACAAACATCCTGGAAAGGGAAAATAAAAAGATTATTATCTTAAAGAAGATTTATTAAAATGGTTATATACTTCCGGAAGTGACTGTAAATACAGAAACTCATATTTAGTTGGGTTCGCAACTTGCACAAATCAGTTATCCAGTTTATCACGTAAAGAAAGTATCACATTATACACTTGGTATGATATAAACAAGACAAGTAAGACAATTTAGTCGAGCATTCGGTCGTGAGCAAAGCTTTTATACTCATCGCCGTTTTTTATAAAAAAGAGCAAAAAAAGCGAAGTTTTCGTGCTAGGTATAATATGGAGTGGGGTGGCTGATGTGAGTCGGGAAGGGGCAATCTCTACCATAGATGCTGCACAGATGGACAGACGAACAGACGGGTATGCTTAGGTGCATTCCAAATTTGATACTGGCCAACAATTTATATACTTTATAAGGTTTTTTAAGCCTCTTTCTGCGAATTACAATGAAATTGAAAAAAAAATTTAATTTTCAAGCACTTTAGCAAGGTATGAGCAGTCGTGGTTAATTTTTTCCGCCATATAACGCAGGTACTACAGGATCGCCCGTAGAATATACGTTCAACTTCTTGTACATTTAACATAACACGCTTCCATGTGTATTTCTATGGGTTTAGCATATCTTTCAAATATATATGTTTTCCTGTAAAATGGATTTAAAATGAAATTTGAAATTTATTGTAGCTTTTCCTTTCTTTTGCCTGTTTTATTGACCGTCGATGGTTCAAAAGAACTTTACATATTGATGAGTATTTTAAATACACTTTACCTTAATTCGAATGAGTTGCTCTTTGATGGTTGAGTTTCGGGATGACACAGGTCCATTTACGAAGAAAATAATACGACCGGAAAGCTACGCTAAATTTCTTTGAACACAACTGGAACTAGAAACGACAACAGTGTGCTTTAATACATGTCCACGTAATTCCGTTATAGGACGGCAATTTTATAGCCTGGATTCACTCGCAACATGATTCAAGAACCGAGAATTTGTCAAAACTCTTATAAAAAATGAAATCTAATGAAAACTATTAAAAGCAGACTTCAGCAAACTCTGCAATTTGAAAATGCCCGCAGTTAAAATGTGTAATTAACTTATATGAGTTAGTATGTATTACTTCTTAAGAAAATTTTAATAAAAATATTTTTCTTAATTATGCAAAAAAAAAAAAAAAAGTATTATAACATGTTTTTGACTTTTTGGAACCAAACCCCCCTTTTCGTACTAGTAGTTTGTTGTTTTTGCAGTATCCGGGGCTATCTGTATTATAGAAATCGATAAAATCAATAACTTGAAGGATATATATTTAATATTTATATTGCGACACAAAACAAATTTCACATCGAATTCATATCAAAAGGTATGTTTGGGAGATAGAGTAAAGCGCGAGAACCGAGGTCCGATGTACGAGGAAGGTATGAGTCAATATGAATATGAATCAAAAGACGAAGGGTTTTTGCAATTCCATTGACGTGACAGATACGCGATCCACATATGTAACTTTACCCTGCTTACTCCATATTTTCGTTTACTTTCGTAAAGAGATTAACGATTAGCGATTCAGAGTATGGCAAATAGATTAAAGACTAAAGGTAAAACCACTCGAAGAAAACTTGTTGTTTTTTTTTCTTCTTCTTCATTTTTATTATCTACTTTCTCCAATTCGAAGGTAAAATAGGTTATGTAACGCGAATGAAATGCTCCTCCCAGTTTTTTTTTATCATAACTTGCTCGATTGTTCAACGCGCGCTGTCACACTCTTATTCTCATCACAATTCTTTTTATCTAATCCTAGCATTGACGAGATTACTGCTGATGGTTATGTAAAAACATATGCATGCGGTACTGCCAGTTGCGATTTTTTGTGAAAGAAAGAAACTTTATTGACCTTTCATAGTGACCGCTAGAGGACGAAAATAATCAGCAAACATTTTTAACACTGGCAATAACTGTAGCTCATAAAGAAAATTATACAATACAAAATACAATCCAGAAACGGCAACTTGCATGAATTAACATTCCTTAATTAATGATTCTTTATTAATTATTGGTATTGTTCTACTTTTATCGCTAAGAATTTTATTTAAATATTTTAGAAATTAGAAAAATCAGAAAACGGATAACAATTTGAACAATCGAACAATTTATGTGAAAAAAACTGGAAAGAGCATTTCATTCGCGTTACATAGCAAACATATTTATTACTTATATTGCGACACAAAACAAATTTCACATCGAATTCATATCAAAAGATATGTTGGGGAGACCTAATTAAAGTGTACTTTCTAACTAAAGAGGATCGAGCTAATTCTCTAATCTCTAATCTAATCCATTTTGTGACATAGTGTCTAGGCCTTTATCTATAGAAAATAAGATAAGGTACTGAATTTTTTTTTTTTTTCGGAAAAATGTGTCTTGCTTTCCCCCACAAAACATATCGAATGTGTGTCTTTGGCCTAGTACTATACATAAGTGTGTATGATTTAAAATTCAAACAATCTAAAGCTTACTTTATGATGTACTAATTATGCGATCGCATCATCACCACGATCCTTATCGCATGCTATTGTCAAATGTGACCCCCTCTTTTCAAGTCTTCCTCCGATTATCAAGTCTTTCAAAAATGTTTCATTTTTTTTCTCATGTCACCAAGCATTAGCAGATAGATCTTTGGTCCGTTATTTTTCTCACTCTTAATTCATATGATATCCAGATATTCCGCTTCAATAGTTCAAAATAATTTTTTAAATAATGATTACTTTCCTATTTCATAAGATGAAGTGTGTCAGTCTTTGTTAATTTTTTCAAGAATTTCCTCCTTGTTATAATTGATTCGTATACCAGAGTACGTTAGCATGCGTTTAACGTCAAAATTCCCAGACCGGCAAGTTACGTGCAATTTTCGTGCTGCGCATTTTGACAAATAATCGTTACAAGGTTTTCCCTTTTTTTGTTTTCTCTTTTAATTATCTATGAATTCTCACCTTTTTGGCTTGATAGGCTTAGTGTTATGAAGGTGTCGCTACTCGAAAGCTCTCTCTCTCTCTCTCTCTCTCTGTCTCTCTATCTCTCGCTGTATGGAAAAACGTTATGGTACTGTTCTGTTACCTAATAATTTAAACTTGAAATGAAAACGAACGCGTATTAAGTATAAATATCGATAACTGTGTTGGAGTCTTTCAAATTCGAACCAACAAAAATTGTTGCATCATGTGGAAGTCGTTTTGTAAGAAAACAAAAAGAACTCAAATTCAACTTCAAGTATAGGTTTAATAGTTTCATGTAAAAAAGGGATTTCTGCTCTGTTAAGTGTTCAAAAAAAAAAGAAGAAAAAGAAGCAATTTATATATACATAGATATATGTATGTTTATGTATGTATGTGTATCGACCTATACACGTATATATAAACTGCATAACGAATTCTATTGTTTTTGAACTTTTTGCGTTTGGGAGTTTAAGGTTCTATGGATTTTTTTTTCTTCATTTTGTTTTCTGTGGCTCTTATTGTTGTGTTCAGTTTCTTTACAACTGATGCATCAGAAAACCTTAACAAATCACAACACAATAGCAATTTCTGTTTAAAATGCTGAACTATTAAATCAGTCATGTGTAAGATTTTTGTCAAGGTTAAAGTTAAAGCCATAGACCAAATATATATACACATACATACGCTTGCTTGCTTTAAAGGCTTTGTATAACAAGTTTTATATAAAATTTAAAGATGATTTATTAGATAAGCTTTCGTAAGCACATGCGCAATGAATATAAGCATTATTAGAAATGCGAAATCGAAATATTTTTAAAATAATAAATTTCCAATTATAGTTTAAAATTCTTGAGAGAAGGCTTTATTCTTCTCTAAAGTTAAAAGCTAAGACTTATAAAATATTACATTCTAGTCATTTCGATCAGGTAAAGTGGAGGGGTCACAACCCACCACTGTACAGCTATCCGAATATCGGCTTTTCAAAATAAGGCTTTATATGAGAAGTGATTGAAAAAGTGGTCCGATCCGAACTGTTGTTAGTCAGTCCCCTTCCTCCCTCCTAAGCGAAAACATGTCCGTGTACTAACTTTCATCAAAATATCTCAAAAGTTGCTGTAGGTTGAACACAGACAGACGTACAGACGTACAGACGCACAGATGTACAGACAAGCTTAGAATCATCCTTTGAATCGATAGTTATAATAAAATGTTTGTCTATCTCACGTCTTTCTATGTGTTGCATATATCCACACAAACTTAGTGTACCCTTATACCACAAGCGGTAAGGAGTAAGCAATTTTTGAAAATACCTCTGTAAGTACACGTGAAATGCGTTCTTTATACGCATACGATATTTGAAACTTTAAGTATTTGAAGTGCAATTATCTGTCCATCCAGTTCTTCGCTGCAGGCTCTCTTTAACGCTTCAAGTGTATAATCCAATAGAATCCATTCTCTCAAAATACTTGGTATTGACACTAGTGATTTCAATGGTTATGGAAATAATTGGACTTTTGGGAACGGAGAGCAACTTGTTTATTCTTTCAACTTCAGAAAAATGAGAACAAAGTTTGTCTTATAGCTGTAGTTTGCTTAATTAACTTTCTTTAAGCCTTCCTTTGAAGTAATGAATACAAAATATGTTAAGTTAGATGCTCTGATATTAAAGTGTTCGAATAAATTAATTTCGATGAGGATGTGACATGCGCGATGGTGACATCAAGTGTCGTATATCGGTCAAAACTAATGAGATCACGCGTTTGAATGGTGACATTTCAGACAGATAGTATGAAATAGTTCTTGGACGGATGGTCTTATATTTAAACACGTGTTTCATTAATCAGATTAACGTGAAGTTAAGTTTTTGAAAAAATTGGTTACATTTTGCAATTTCGCTACGCAAAGGGCTAAAACCGCAAGGCTAAAAGGCTAAAGCATACAATCAAAATGCTTTATCAGATGTAGCAGTGTGTAAATGATTTGCTCCCTTACATTCCGGAAATTTCGATGTCAAACATAAGTTCCGATCTCTCTCGTCGGTGAATCACTGAAGAAGAAGAAGAAGCCGACAGATAAATAACCGGAACATTTCGGCAAAATTATACATGGATCAGAAAGAAGTCGGACGTTTAGCTACTGCACTAAGGAGCGTCGATGAAAAATTTTGGGATGATTTCTACCGACGAATCGTTATTTAAACGCAACGGAATCGAGCCATTTTGTCAAGAAATCATTGTTGATAGTAAATGGGTGAAATGGGAAAAGTGAGTCAGCATAAACAACTTGAAAGCCAAAATTGATTTGCATCGATGATGGGATCGAAAAGGAATCCTCCTTCGTATGTTGTGAGGTTCTAGAGCCTGGGTGTTTAAATGATCGACAGTTACTTGTACTCTCAGGCACTAATCAGACTGCAGTAAGTGATAAAAAACAAAACCAAAAATGACTAGAGTTGATCGACAAAAAGTGCCGGATCATACAAATGAAAGCATTTTTTATGTGCATCCTCCTGAGTAGCCCTGATCTTGCCTCGTTTACTCGTCTACTACATGTTTCATTTTCCGTTAAATTCTTCTGATAGCCTAACGTTTATCTCAAAAGAGAAGGAGCGCGAACAGCAGTTGGCCAAGTTTTCCGCCAATAAATTGCAAACACAAACACTTGCCGAAAAATGGACAAAAGGTCGGAGATAATAATGAACATTTCGCATTTCGAAAATGTTTCAGTAACTAAATCCCCGAAACTATTGTACGCGACAATTGATGTTTCGTTGAAAATGTAAATAAATTAAGTGAAAACGACGAATTGAATATCAATTTTATTTATTATTTATTATTTGAATCTTACATCAAGAAAGCTGGATGCTTTATGCAACTTTCTGTTCTAACTTATTTTAGATCATTCATGGATACATTATAAGCGATTTATATACTAATTGAAACATACAACACAAGTATTTGTATACGTACGCATACACGTCTGGTGCATTTAGAATATCAGGCTTCTGGGAATAGTTAAGACTGCTAAATATTTCCCCCTTTTGCTACCGATCGCAGGCAGGGCGTCATGGTCTCGGTGAACCGGAAATATATCTTTTGACCATTTAAAGGGAAACAAACATATTTAAGAAATATTAAAAAATTCAATGGGCAAAGCCAACCGAGTTAAATGAGAGGATAAAAGGGAACTCCAAGAAAAGTAGTTCCGCTACTTTGGTATACTAGGAAACTATTAAGTAAGTGATTTATGTATAAAATACTGTTGTCTTACGGTTAAGAAGAACGTTGTGTGGACTACCACATGACGCTTATATGATGCAAAAACAACTCAAATTTGCGTTCATAGAAGTATGACTTGAAACAGAAGTTACCTGACAATTTTTCATTGCAAAACGTTGTTCCACCTATTTAGGAATGTTTTATCTAAACAATCTTTCAATCAATGTAAACGTGAACCTTTTGAAAAGCTTTTTAACCCTAAGTCCAATTTAATGGAGAGTTTTGGGAGAGTACTTTTCAGAGCAATGATATTTTTTGTGAATAGTTTGTTGTGATAACTAATGGAAAAGGTTAACGATGGCCCCCAGGCGATGATAAATATTTTTGCAATTAGAAAATGCACGAATGCTTTTCCCATTCCCGATTTTCCTAATCTTTTTAGAGGTAGTTATGCGCAACAGTCAATATACGTAAATGAACAGCCGAAAAGGTAAAAATAGCGATTATCGAGCCAGTGGTCGCAAGTTAAAAACCTCTGCGATTGGGCCCACAACCTCCCTACCTGACTCTCTTCCCTCACTTCTTTGCTGAACGACACGGTGTGTTACGCGAATGGGGGGCATCCCCCGAATAGGCGGTCAAATTAAAAACAAAATACAAAATAAAAAATCTAACTACTCGCACCTCCTTTAAAAGATAGTTTTTTTTTGTTTTCGTTTGTTTTGGTCTTGAAATATATAAAAAGCTTATAATAACATAGGCAAGATTTGAAGCGTTCGTCTAGTATTTAATTGAAACAACTCTCGGCTTGAAATTTAAAAAATTTCCGCAATATTTTTATTTTATACCCATCTTCGAAGAAGCTGAGGGGTATATGCATTTTGTCAAAATGTTTACAACATCAAGAGGAGAAGAATGGGGCATGAAATTTGAAATCGATTTACGCGAGAGACGCTCTTCTGGTTGCAAATGAAGTTCTCGGCTGCAAATTTGTTCGCAGAAACTTTGAAAGTAGTTGCAGGCAAGTTGGTAGCGGAGGCCTACAGTACCGCATAAACTGAGAACATCTCCACTTTTCAAAGAGGAAAAGATTGGTTGCGGGCGCTGCACCAGTACCTGGCCACGCTCATCCATTATTATAGAGTATGAAAATTGTGGTTTTTTCCTCTAGTCTTTTTCAAAATAACGTGGGGTGATGGGTGTAAGTGTTTCGGTCAAAACAGAATATCATTTTCTTATTTGTTTTTTTTTTTCGTTGAAAATACTTTACGTTTTTATTCAGGTCTGGTATTCTATTGTATAAAGCAAAAATCTGCCACAGCATCTAATTATGGACAGCATCTAATTATGGAAACGGACGGCGGTGATGACATGACAACGATTGCTCGTTATTATCGAACCGTTTACGGTGAATAAAATAATGGGAAGATAAATGAAAAATCATACAAAATTGTAAAGGTTTGCGTGGCGTTCAAAGTTTGCATAGATGTGAGTTTATTTGCAAAAAATTTTTATAAGAAAAGACTTAAGCAACAAGCTTGAAAATAAAGTTACAATTCCATAATGAAGAGTGAAAACAATTACTTGTGCGATCGTAAACTATTGAAAATACTTTTAAAATAATCTTATGTTGGTTCCCACAATTTCAAATTGGTTAACATACAACAAAAGCACCAAAAAAAAAAAAAAAAAACCAGCCAACCACCCAAATTGTTAGCACAGCAAAGAAAAACGAAAACTGAAAGCGAAAAAAAAAAAACAAAAATCAATGTTTACTTTAACAACATAAAATGCTCTTATTTAATTGACTTTTGACTTCAAATGTTTAACAACTACAAGAGATAGAAAAAATTGAAAATCTCCAAAAAAAAAAAAAAAAAAAAACAGCTATAAAAGCACAACAAAAAAACAAACCCATCCTATTTTTTGTTGTTCGTTTGCTACAACAAATAAATCTCATGGCAGTGCTAGCGTGTGGTTGATAGTTGGCATTATCAGTAACAACAACACCAACAACCCAACAGTAGTAATAATAATAATAATAGCAACAGTAACAGAAGCAGCAGCAAGCATCACAATGGTAACAGCCACTACAGCAGCTAAAATTATCAACAGGAATAGCAACAGCAACTGCAGCAGCGGCACCGCATCATCACCACCATCACCATCACCGTCACCGCCAGAAGTGGCAGTAGCGGTAGTAGTAGAAAAAGTGTGTTGCAAGTGCCATGTTCAAGTAAAAGACGACACATTTACTTAACGCGTTAACCATAAAATCTCAAACTACAACAACAACAACAACAACTGAAACAACAGGCCACAAAACACATGCAAAATGTTGAAAGACAAAATAAGAAAAGTGAACAAAAAAATCGGAAGAAAAAATTCACTTTTCTCTCTCCTCTGTTAAAGATCTATGATTTTGATTTTTCTCAGCTCATTGCGCGAAACGTCTATGGATTCTTCTTCTTCTTCTTCTTTTTCTTCTCCTTTTTTCTACATCTTCCAGCCTAGGCTGATGATGATGGCACTAGGCTAAAATGTTTATCTATACACTTTGCTTTTTATATAAAATTTTGCTTCTTTTTTTTTCTTTTCTTTTGTGGTTAAGAAAAAAAAAAAAAAATTGAAAAATTGTTAAATGTTAGTTAAACATTTCTACACACAGCTTAGTGTACGATGATAATGATGATGATAATGAAGATGAGCACTACGACGACGACGACGACGACGAGGACGACGACGGCGACTACGACGATGAGGCTGCTAATGATGACCAACATTGACTTAATAACACTATACATAGTCTTACGTACACAATTATAGTTGCATTTATATGCTTTTACTAGCAGTTAATGTTATACAAACACTTATCGGGATACATACATACATACATACATACATACATACATACATACAATATATATAAACGTACATACCATGCAATATATACTAACATATATAGTATAAACAAATTCTAATGAACTAATTCCCACGAGCTAAGGCGACCAAACGACCACCAATTTGAAAGCATCTCATGCTGCAAGAGATACAAGAGTTAAAGAGAAAAAAAAATCGCCAAAAAACCTTGTGACTCACTGACTGCCTTACACAGGCCTCTTAGCAAAAGTATACTATAGTTTAAGGCGGTATTGACGGTGACGGTGGCGGTGGCGGTGGCGGTGGTGGTGGCGGTAATGGTGGTGGTGAAGGTGAAGGTGGTTCATATCCTCATATCACAAAATGTGTGGAGTTTCAGTAACTGCCTCTCTTTTTTTCATTTTTTTATTTTTTTTTTTTTTGGTAGTGTTTTGTTTTTCTTTCCTGCTTAACAACTTTCAAAGTTTTCCTCGTTTTATTTTGCTTCTTTTCGCTGGTTCACTTAATGCTGTTTTTGTTGTTGTTGTCAGCACTGACTGCTTAGTATGGTTAAATAGTAGTCTACTATATGGCGAGACATTTTCAAATTTTTATTTATTTAAGAAAAAAAAACAAAAAAATTTTTTTTTGCAATTTAAAAAACAAAAAATGCTTTAACAGTTGCTGCCAGTCTTAGCGCAGCAGGACTTTTATCTACCTTATTAAGGGAAAAAACCTTAATAAGGAATTTTTTCTTTTTTTTCACAAATCAAGTGCACATTCGATGAATTTTTTATTTATTTTATTTATTCACGTTTTGTTGTGTGTCTTTTCACGTTTTGTCTTAATTTCAATATAACTGATAAATAAACTAACAAAAACAGTAAGTAATCTTCGATCGATTGATAAACTTTTCCTAATCATTTTTACAATTACTTAGGAACAGATAGCCTGAGACGCCTATCACTTCTGTTTACGCTTTTGAGTCATCCTTTCTAAGTCCTTACAATGAATGGGCTAACTAACTAACTATCTACCTACGCTACACTAGACTAAGTTTAAAATATTCATATGTTCGTATGCGATGTTCGTTTGTTTATCGGAGAGATTTTATAGCTTTGTGTTTCGACAATGAATACGTTAGGTGACGAAAGCAAGTACATATGTTTTTAATAACGATTTTTTTTTTTCTTTAATGCATAATAAAGTGTTTCGGAGATTGCGAAGAGGGAGCTCGAGACAAAGATCTGAGTCTTGGTTAATTAAAAACTAAACTGAAAGGTTTACCGCTGTTCTACAGATAACAGGAGTAAAGAGATTCTCTGCCTATCGGTTGATATCAACCTTAGGTCGGTATACAAAAAAGAAAAATACAGTACTATTTTCCCGACTACTATCCCCTACTTTATAATATGTAAATATCGCAGGTAGTTTATAAGACTGAACATCTATTAGCTTTAATTGACTTTAAGAGAGATTTGCCTCTTAAGAAACTCTGTGTGTTATGTCATTGTGTCTATTGTGTGTTCGTGTGCCGTACGCGGATTGCGTTCATATTTTCGACTGCAATTCTGCATCGTCTTCAAGTTGAGAATTTCCGAAAAAAATGGTGATAAGAGAGATTGTTACTGGTCATTGGTAGCATACTCCAGCCACAGTTAACTACTTAAGTTTTAAACGATTGAAGCTATTCATAAGTTATGTCTGTGTCACAAACAATATCAGTAAAAAAAAAAAAACCATTTAATCCATTCAGACTCAGGCACACTTACTCACTAGTGGTAAGTATTTCGAAATGTTACAAGCGTGAGGATAATTGTAGCATATTTCGCTAGTGATGACATTATTCTGGTATTCGATGCCACACCCTAAGAGGAAAAGAGCGGCGGCATTGGCTCATTCTTACCACAGACTAGTATTTGGCTTTGAGTTACCTCGACAAAGTTACGGTAATACATATGTAATGAATGTATGTGAGACGCTTTAGTTTTTTATTGCAGTTCATGAAATTTTGCAATCTTTTCATCAGAGACACAAAGATGAAAGGAAGGCGGGGCCGATAAGTCGACAATAAATTGAAAGACTGGAAAGGCAATGGAATGAAGAGAACTTCATATTGACTGAAACGTGATGGACGCTATTTATGTTTCAAATTCCGTATAGTTTTTACTAATCACTTGCTTTTTTAACTCTAATCCGATCACGTGTTTTTGTAACAAATTATATCTTATAGGCTCACAATCGGAGAGGAATTTCACAAGCTATATATAAGCCATAAATCGCTATACATCAGTCACAAATAAAACACAATGAAAATATCATATTCGGCTATGACCGACTCTTTTATATTCACCAACTTTTGCCCGAAAGAGTTGGGATTTTTACACTCTATAACATTAGATGGACATGGCTTGTTATTTCCATTTTTGTAGAATGTTTCAAAATAATGACCAACAAAATCCAGAAAGCATAGCTGTTCTCAGTTTATGATGCACTGTAGGTCACTGTACTCTTTAACCGATTTAGTCCGTTTTCAACGCCAACCCGCGTTCAAAAATCTGCAATGCTTCTGCCAAATTCAAAGGCGATAGCTGCATTTCCGCGGGCATAAGAACAGTCCGTCTGTCTGTCTAAGCTTAAAACTTATATATAATATCTATATAATATAAAACTGATATAGAGCCGATATATATACATATATATATAGACACACATGCAAGTTCAGGTCATGGCTAATAAAGAAAATATCAAATAGGTTCAGTTCAGTTATGGTCCTGAAAGGATATGTAAAGTCCCTCAAGGTTTGAATCGATGCCACAAAATTGAGTCGATTGGGTCGTAAGAAATGGCATTGCTTTCTGAGTGCGAGGCTGTGAGGCTAATCGTGGTAAGATTCGATACAAACAACGAAATGGGGTTAACTTTGACATCGAGAATAATTGCAAAATTTACAAACGTACATATTTAACTAATGTTGATTATTAATTCAAAGCAAAATAAAACAATTAAAAAGGTTATAGTGGACCAGAGCCCATCTCTAAATACTCTACGTTACTTTGCTTTGCTACACAGTTATTGACATGACGATTTTTCTCTATATGGGAAATGATCGAAAAAGCAATCCGATCCGAATCGTTTTCAATAGTGTTTGTCCTTGGACTAAAACATGTCGGTGCAACAAAATTCCTCAAAAATAACTGAAGAATTGAATGACAGACAAGGTTAGGTTGGAATATTATTTTGAACCGATCGGTACAATAAATACCTGGCCCAATCTCAGGCCCTTATCATAAACTTTGTTCTACGAGTGATGTGGGGTAACAAAAAAAAAAATTTAGTTTCAAAGATCCAATGAGCATCATGAAAGACTCAACGTGCACGGATTAGGGTTAATAATGAAAACAATTCGATTTCCACTTATCGTCATTAATATATATTTTAAAAAGTCAAGTATTCGTTATGTGGTGGAAGAAGATTAGAAACTGTTTGCTTAAATAATTTCATTCCTTTTTTCTTCGTTTTTTTTTTTTTTTTTTCTTTAAAATTACACAAGCTAATGTTTAATTATAATTTACATGGGCAAATAATTTCAGCAAAACGAAATAGAAAAAATTAAAAACTAGTAAATTATATACAACGAGATATCACACAAAACTGAAACAACAAAAACAATAACAAAAAAAAAAAACAGCAGTAATACTAACAGCCACTATTCACAACATAGTTTAAGCTTTACATAAGAAAATTAAAAAAAAAAAACGAGAAACAGTTTGCAAGTCGACTTGAGTCGAATTTTTTATGATATAGCGCTTATCGACTGTAACAGAGAGATTCAGGGCGAATTAATTAATTGAAGGCCTCTTTAAGAATGATTTGCTTTTATTCAACGAATTCGCGTAAATCGCATATGATATGAATTCATCAAAGAAATGGACAAACGCATATGATTAGCGCGAAAATCGATGAATATATTGAAGCCTGCACAGAAAGGGTAAAGAAATGAACATACCCTCCTCCTTGAAAAGTTTGGTATGAAATAACAAAATTATCTGTCTAAGTACATGTGTAGTTAGGTGAAGTGCAATATTTTGTTCAAGGTTGCAATTTGCAAATTAACGATGCTCACTTTGCACAAAAACAAAATATATATATATATATATGTATACTTATAATATAATGCAAATAAATACACGGCCCTGTGCATGTATATATATATATATATATATGAATAATCAGCAATTATTAAAATTGTAATTCAAGGAAGTCATGTTTAAAAGCTTTTACACATATATATATATATATGTGAATACTCGCAGATGCATACATAGGTGCGTGCATATATATGTGCACAATCGTACATCATCTTTACACTGAGATCTGAAATGTTACGCTTCTCTTTAAAATTATAACAAAATTTTCAAAGAATTTCATGTTATTTTAAAATGTCAGTTTTTTTCTTTTTTTTTTTTGTATTTTGTATTTTGTATTTTGTTTTTTCTATTTTCGGTTATTTCTTATTTTTAAACTTAAAGTTTGTTGGTTGGTTTAAGCTGGGTACACAAGGAATTGTTAGTGAATTGTGTGAATAGTTTGAAATATGGTATGGTCTAGTCTACCTATCGCCTATTTGTGTGTGTGTGTGTTTGTGTGCGTGTATGCATATGTATGTTTTGTGTGTTGTGTTTGTGTGTCTAACAAATGTAAATTTTGCGTGTTTTGTGTTAAGCATCAGCCTTGTATATGCATCTACGACATATATATCTACATGTGTTACAATTGTTGCTTGGTTTTTTTTTTTTACTTTTATATATATATATATATATATATATATATATATATATATGACTGTACCAGTTGATCTGTGTTTGTGTACGTTTTATAAATTGCTTTTTAACTTAAAGTTTTCGTAAAAGTGTAGTGATGTTGGTGGTTTGCGCTGTTTGTTGGTTAGTTAGTGTTGGTGTTTTTGTATATTGTGCAATTGACGTCTTATGCAAATGTGGCAAATGTTAACAATTCATTGCGTTCAAATACTACAAAAGCAACAACAATAACAAAAAAGACAACCTACTTTGGCTTTAGGCCACACGTACCAAAGTACATTTGTTACAATTTCAAAAATATCAAGACAACACTAAATAACAAACAACGATAACAACAACAACAACAAAAACAACAACAACAATAACAATAATAAAAAGAATTAAACTAAAAGCAAATGTACAGCTTAGATTGACACGCGTGCCATGGTGCGTGATGTGTTGTTAATTTTTTCTTCATTTCATTTTTAGTCGTATTGTGTCTGTGTTTTTTCTCTTTTTTTTTTTTTTTCTTTACCGCAGTTTTTTTTTGAGAAAAATTGTTTAACTTCATATTTTGAAAGTCATGGAAATTAAGAAAAATATTTATTTGCGCATACCCGTCACACAAAAAGATGAAGATATACGACTTCAAATAATTCCGTTCGCAACGTTTGTGAAAATGAATTAATTATTGGATTCTTATAGATCAAGCAGCTTAAAAAAGCTTAAACCTTTACTCAGAGAATATAGAAATCGCGACGAGTGAGACTTAATTCAATTTTTATTTGACCAGCCACTTGTGGGATATGTGTTGTGATATGGTGGTGATCGGAAGGGCTTGTGAGTAGCCGAGAATAGCTGACGTTTGAAGTTTAGATAGGAAAACGAAGAAGAGCAAGGATAATGATGGACTTGAAATTTTTTTTTGACACAACCTTTTATGAATGTAACGAAGTATTGCTAAAGGGGTAGTGAGAACGCTTAGAGAAAATTTCGTGCCTGGATAGACTTGAAGGAGAAACCACCTATCCTGCAATCGTATTACCTAGCATTGCCTGTAGCGCTAATATTTCTAAAGTTTCGTTGGGTTGTAATTTGCCCCGAGTCAGCAAAATATTACTCTCCTTATGGAATAGTTGGATAGTAGTCGATGGCTAAAAGCATTCGGGTAATTAGTTATTATATTTCGCCCGGCATCGAAAATAAGAAACGAGTTAAACCGATCATTCGTTCCTTCGCACATATATAGAAAATTTCGTAATTTCCATGAAATGTTATAATGAATGTTAATTAGTATGTTTCCAAGAAATGCTAATTGTTTTCAAGCAGAAGACGGCATACGAGATCGGTCTCGGCATTCCTGCTGAACCGCTCTTCCGATCTCTAAAGAAAAGAATGCTGCCTGCTACGCTAACAATAACAAGTCGTATACAACTGAATTCTCGTCTATTCCCGAGATCCCCGATTCCCGAACCCATCACCACTATCCAATGGTTATCATTTCTTATTGTCTCTGTTAAATCCCTGCATGTGTATATGTATATATACGTGTTTGAGGAAAATCAGAGAAATATTATAATGACCCTAAGGTAAATTTGAAAACAGGAAATGGGAATCTGTCCACGGTATATATGAGATTTAATGTCTTTGGAGTTTCCAATCCCAAATTCCAATCTAGTGATACAAACTCTTATTTATTTTTCTCGTTTAAGTCCTTTTACTAAGCGTTGCCACAAACCGCATAGAAATATGATTTACTTCATATACAATGCAGGATCCGGTTAATCGTGTAAATAAAAACTTCATAAACATTTCATTAGAGTTGGCCAGGAAAAGATTTTAGCAAAGCCCAGATATGTGTTATTTATTGTCTTTCCTGCTGGTAGGTAGTGGAGTAAAGTAGAACAGTAGACAAC
>CCAG010002528.1:0-32086 GCA_001077435.1 Glossina morsitans morsitans
CAGCAGCAGCAGCAGCAGCAGCAGCAGTTAAAAATTAAGGAGAAGTAAAAAACAAGAAATAAAATTTTAAATAAAACAAAAAAAAAAAAAAAAAAAGAATTCATATAAAAAAGAAGCACATGTGGCCATAAAAGAAGAGCAAAACGTGATAACATTTTCGTTTCTTTTTCAAAAGGAATGTTAATAATAATGAAATGAAAGATTATGACGATATGTGATAGTATAGAGATGATGATTGATCGCTCCCTAAGGGGCGTTTAGAGTAAGTAAGCAAGTAAGTAAGTAAGTAAGTAAGTAAGTAAGTAAGTAAGTAAGCAAGTAAGGCTTTCTGATATTGTCTCTCGACGAATCTTTTTTCTTTTTTTTTCCATTTTTAGTTATTTTCATATTTGTTGTTGTATTCCTGTTATTAAGTTTTGTTCCCATTTTTTGGGTAAGGTCTTCGAAAATGAAATGAGATCAGAAAATAAAACTGAAAATAAATGGCGCTGCTTTTGTTGCTGCTATCGTGATAATGATGATGATGATAATGATGATGACAGAAGTAATAATGTTAGCGATGGCTTGTGTGATTGTCTTGCCTATACGTGGATGAGCGATACGTTTGTATAGCCAGCAACACATATTCTTCAATTTAATTGCAAATAAAAATAATTGCAAACACAACCTAAAAAAAAAAAAACAAAAAATCCAAATAAATCATTGACAAATGATGACTCAACGTGATGATCTCCTTTCTGAATTTAGTTTTTTTTTTATGTTTTTATTTAAAAGTCGTTACCATTAAAATGTTGAGTTTCTACATTTTGCATTTAATTCTACCTCGAAGAAACCCCACAATGAATCATGAAGTTGTGCTAAAGAAAAAAAAAAAGAAAAAAATCAAAGATTTACTAACACATCTTTAATGACGTTATGGGACCGCATTAGTCTTAAATTGAGTTAAACTAAAATGAACTCGACTAACGGACTGACTGACTGAGTGACTGTATTTTAATGAATATGTTATCAGCGGGCATAAGTGAAACTAGAATATATTCAGGCTTTGCCTTTTATGATTTTGAATGTTATTGGTGCTCTTGTTATTGCTGTTCTTGTTGTTGTTGTTTAATTAAGATTTATTTATATTTATGTTTATTACCATAATTGCCAACTAAAGCAATCATGCATGCATGCTAACATAAACAGTTCCACCAGCACCACCACCATCTCCACCACTACTACCATATACTTTAATTTTGATTTTATTTCTTGCGTTTTTTTTTTTTTACGTATAATAATTTTTAAGCTCTTTTATTATTTGCCAAGGTTGCAATTATAATAATATTTTTGTTAGTATTGCTGTTATTATTATTATTATTATTATTATTATCATTATTACTGTGAACCGTTGTAGAATCCCACCAGCTACGATAGTGTAAAGTTTATTTTTTTAACTCAGTTATTGCATTTTGATAATTTATTAAAAAAATATTCATAAAAAAAAAAAAAATTAATAATAAATAAATAAATTCAACCAAGTGTAGAAACTAGTGCAAAACGTGTTCATTGTATTTATGCTTTAAATTAAATTAAATGAATTAATTTTTTTTCCTCTTTTTTTTTACTTCTGTTACTTTATTTATTTGTTATATGTTTTTCTTAACAAAATTGTTTCGTTTTGTTATGGTTAATAATGTAGTTCAAGTTTATAAATTAAAGCTTAAAAACAAAACTTATACATAAGTTTACAATGAATAAAATCTTAGAATGAGAAATAAGTACAAAACATTCAATAAAATAATCAAATAGTCTAAATAATATTAAGCCTTCGCAAGCGATATAAAATTTATTAAATTTTACTAGCGTGAAGCCAAGTTAATCGTACGTAGCCTACATTTTTGTCCTTGCTAAATGGCAGGCTATCTTCACACTAGGCTTTCGCTTGGTCGTTGCTAAGGTTGAAAAACTAAAACGAAATCATTAGAAAAATTAAACAAGAATGGAAAGTAAAAATAAGTAAATAAAAATAAGTAAAAACATTGTAGTGCGACACGAGCCACCATTACAATACCCTACAACACCACACAATTATCCTTATATCGTCATGAAGCGTTATTAAATGGGAAGCGGCCGAACTATTCTCAATAGCGCTCGTCCTTGGACAGAGACATGTCGAATTTCACCAAAATATCTGAAAAACTACGAACTATGGGATGAACAAACGAAAACAGACAGAAGGACAGGCAATACCTGGATCTATTGGTATAATAAAAGATGTGTGCATCTCAAGTCCTCCTGGGTGCGTACGTTCACATCAAATATACCTATTTACCATAAGTTGTGCAGGATACAGGAACGAAATCGTGGTTTATGTTGTAAAAAATGCAAAACTATTTTTTTCTTACTATTTGCTCTTACGTGTATGTGTAAACTTGAAGAGAATTAACACAATTTCAGTTGTTGATATGTCTTAAAAGACGGCGAAAGCTATTAATGTCCATCAACTATATATGCATTTCTCCGCATATGTCCTTTTCCGTATCTGTCGGATGCTACATTAATTGTATATAGCCACCCTCCAGTTTTCGTCATTATTATTACTTTTCTTTATCTTCTTCTTTTTTTTGTATAATTTTTAGATATTTTAAGGAGCAAAAACAACAACAAAATGCATATGTTGACATTATTTCCGTTAAAAAGACGGAAAAAAAAAGATTGTGCTAAAAAACAAGAGCGCGGTCTTTCATTTTCCAACTCGGCGTCAAGGCGATTGATAGCAAGCTGCCTACCGCCTACCGCCTACCGCCAACTGCTTCACTTCGAACATTGTTTAATTAGGGCGCAACAGGACAACTGGGAGCAATAACTTAGTTTTCTCGGTTTTGTGATCATAATTAACGCTTTGACTTGTTTCATACAAATGCGCATGCTACCCACTAATTTTAAATATTAACAATTATTTTATTGGATTTTTTTTTACTTTACGCTAAATCGTAGCGAAAACATTTTTTAGCAAAGACACAACTCTAAAAAAACTTGGCCAACTTAAGGTGACGAAATAAGTAATAAGTTTGTTGCTTAAGTCTTTTAATTATTATACAAGTTTCCAGTAATTCATTGCCCGAATAGTTTAAGTTCGTTTGTCTATTGCGAACCCTACTTATTTGGGTGGCATGGCATCAAGTTTGTACACCTTCGAACGCTGAGACAGTGAAACGGCTAAAATATCGTACACGAAACATTAGCAGATTCCAAGAAGGTAGCTTGTCCCTTCGTCTTCGTTTCATGGAATGCTTTGTTTGGTGTAGGACCATATATAGGAAGCCTTAGGAAAATATCGTGAACCGATCATATGTTCAATGCTGCAGTCTTAAGAACAATAAACTCTGAACGTGAGCCATTAAAGTGCATTAAAAAACGAAAAATTACTGACGGAGAATACCTTTTGATTAATAATCATACTCTCATCGGGCATAGCCGTGTCAACAACTTCTTTGTCTTCTTGATCTTCATCAGACTCCTCCTGTGGTAATTTTTGTTGCCTCCTGAGTTCTACTGCAGACAACATTTTATCCAAAGTGTAATTCAGAGCGGGCAAGTTCCCTTGAATATCTGCGCAAATTTGATCGCTTTCCTTAATAAAGGAACTTTGCAACTCTATGGAATCTTGGAAAATGTCGGAATCAGTGCGTGACAAACGACAAGAACGTTCTAAAAAAGCAAATACATCTTCCTAGAACTTTTTTGTTGCCAGGTAGCTCATCATATTCTGACAAGTCCTGCAAGGAAACGCAAGTGACAGCGGTCTGCCTCGTTTTCATGATTATATAATGAAGTGAATTGAATTAACAAAAGCTCTTCAACAGCCAACGAAACATCCGGCGCAGATTCTCGACCGTTACGCAAACTTTGTTTAAATCGCAGGTTTAGATGTTTTAGAACCAACGCATCTTTATATATTTGAGAATCCGGTTCATTGTATTAGGTGTTTGCAAAAAATATGATCACTTTTTCACTTGAAAAATGCATTTGCCGTGGAAAATTGAAACTTATATATATGTATATTAGTCAAAATAATTTCCATTATTTTGTATAATACCTGTCGATCCATTTTCGCCAGCCAAACTTTGCTGCACCGATCTGAACAAGTAGTAATCAGGAGGCGCCGCGAGTTTGCCGAGTACACTGGGTGCGCCAGAACTTCCCATTTGAGCTGCAACAGTGTATCCTGGACCTATCCTTTTGCAACAAGCGGCCAAAAAATAGCATTTTCAATCATTTCATGTTGACGCTTTTAAACCGATGAGGCCACAACCGATAATTGGGATATGATCGAGCAGCGTCGCCATAAGCCACTGAACGTGTTTAATGGGCTTCGGCAATGGATTTCTTCAAATAAACAACAGAAGTAATGAATTTGGAAGAAGAAGAATTTTGGCCGCTCCATGATTAGCGTCGGCATACGCTTAATAAATCAATAATATTAAATGGAAAAGTGTTATTTTATGTAGAGGAAGGTCAAAGCCATCGAATTCAATCGTTATGTGCTTTGGTATTTCCCATTTCTTTATCATTTTTACCTGAAGAAAATCGCTGATCAAAATTTTCGCAAACACCTAACATTTGTAGACATTTTCCAGCATAAGTAAAAAATCACCAGCCAATTCACTTGTAGACTTGGAAGGTTTCATCGCAGGGCGTAGGGGCATTCGCGGTAAACAAATGTCGTCGTGGCTGCATAATCGTCTACAGAGCGAACAGAGCCAAGAACCGTAAACGAAATCATACATACAGCGAGGAGACCTAGTACACAATAACAAATAAAAGCAGAAAAAGAGTTGAATGAAAAGAAATCATATAAAAAGGAATAAACAAAACCAATGATTCACTATAAATAATAATTTCAAATATACGCCCTGGAGAGTTTATAGGATTTTAAAGTTCCCCTTGAGATTGCCTTCTTATGAGAAAATGTCGTACATGGAGAATTCAATATAAAAGTCTGTACAGACGTTGAGATAAACACACTTGTGTAATTTGGATGAAATCGAAATCCATAAAAAACTGATTGATTAGGAGCAATAGATGGCTAAGACTAATTGGAAGATGCTAGATGTTATCCTTGAAATCCTTGTTGTAAATGCAAAGCTTCGCATTCCAAGGTATATATTGTGACGACAAATGCTTGAGATCTGTCATCGATTTTTCGCAATACGAGTAAATGGTAATACGATAGAGGCTAGGGTCAAGAATTGTATTCGACGAAGTGTGTGTGTGTGTGTGTGTGTGATGTAAAATATTTGAGAGCTGACGATATGAATGTTTTCATTTGTGTTTCTTCTGCCGTTTTCGATTGTTTATCAGTTCTATTACACAATCTTCATTAGATTGGCCGATGAAATTTTCTTTGAGGCCCTCATAATAGGGAAAACGGGTAAAGAAAATTTCAGCACAGCTTTAGCTATTTATTTCCATTGAAGATTGAAAACGGAATAATCCTACATATCCCCTAACCACGTCTCTACACTCTCTGTCTTTTACTTTTTGGCGGTGGTGGTGAACACTATCGAACACAAATTAATACCGGTTCAAATAGATTAGAATGGACTTAAGTTTAGGTCGACTTGGGTCAAATTTTTTCATTAACTTACTTATGTTATTCGCTTGCAAAAAAGACTGCAGATCCGATTTATTCATCGATTATCTCGTTCTCTCATCACGTATCGTACATTGCGTATAACGTATGTATTTCAACTACTTCCAATCCTAGAAGCACTTCCAATATGCTCTTTTTGGTACGGCCTTGAGCTCTTTCAACAATGCGATGTTTATCTCCATAATCGTGACAAACCTTCGTTCTTTCATGGGTGTTTCCCGAATTTGAGTTCAGGAGAATGTTGCATGATTTCGCTGTTGTTTTTGGCCAAACAATTACAAATAAGCAATGACGTGCGAGCTGGCACATAATCGTGGTGCAATCTCCATGACTTTTCATTTCCACAATTCTAGGCATTGTTTTCGTATTGCTTTACGCAAACAGCGCATAACTTCAAGGTGATATTCCTTATTGACCATATAACCTTCTGGTGCGAACTCGCCATGCACTACGGCATTGTAATCGAAGAAATCTGTGAGCAAAATCTTCACATGTGCTTTTTTCGGTCTTGGGTTTTCAGGCCATTTAAATTGGGATGATTCGACATTGGTTTGTTGTTGGGATCGTAGCCTTATAACCCATGAAACTTTCAGTGCACCTTAGACATTACTGAATATTCAGATAATAGTGCATTTTTAAGATTCGATCTAAACTAAGTGAATATCGTTTTTATACCCATCACCGAAAAATGTCAGGTATACTCACTTTGTCAAAACGTTTGCAACGCCAAGAAGAAGACTTCAGAAACCCCACAAAGTGTATAAATTCTTGATCAGCATCCTATTCTGAATCGATTTAAGCATATCCGTCTGTCCGTCTGTGTAATATATGTTCTAACCGTTTTCCTGACCGCACAAATTAAGCTATCGACTTCAAATTTGGCACAAGAATTGGAAGTCCTTATACGTAGGCAGGAATTGAAAATGGATCAAATCGGTCGAAAGACACGCCTACAATATTACGTAAAGTGAGGACACCTCCGTTTTTCAAAAAGAATAAAACACTGTTCTTTTTTTGATCATTATTTTATAAACTACAGCAGATAAATCTATAAAAATTGGAATGCACATGTATTCTCTGCACGATGCTGTAGCCCGATATCGCGGTGTATCAAAATTTAATTTTTTTTTGAAAACCTTTATATCGCGCAAACGTAAATTTCGAAACCCCCAAATTCGAGATCTAAGAATGTCCGTCCGACCATCTGCCCGTCTGTGTGAATCTGTAGTATCTTTCTTAAATATTTTCCCGCTCGTAGGAATTAAGATATCGCCTACAAACTTGCAGAAGAATTTGAAGATAACCCAAACTTTTTGAAGAACACGCCTGCGGCGCCCACCGGTATGTATAGTAACACTTTTGCCTTCCGTGTTTTATGCGTGATACTCATAAAGAACGACACAATATAAATTGTCATTTTTATTGCGGAAGTAGAAAAAGTATCAGCCGCGCCCGCCCAATATATGTATGTATAAAGTATGAAAATTGAATTTTTCTTCTCTCATTTAAGTGATCATAGTGATGAGTGTCAAAAATCCAATCATAGCCGAATATAACTTTCTTACTACTACTAATATATACATATTTTATTCGTTTATAAATTCCTTTAATTATATATTTCTTCTCATTTACGATTAAGAAGCGCGCTATAATACAATAAATTGTTAAAAAGCAAATAAAATTAATTTATTCTCAAAGAGAAAAAATATTTCACAAAAAAATCTGATTAGAAGAAAATTAGAAAAAATTGCGAGAATTGCGCTTTTTCTTCGTTAAGTGCTTGTTGTAGTACAACAAGTGAGAATTTGGTGAAGTTCATCGGCACACATATATCATGGCATGTCTGTCAGTATATACATTTATATATATATATGTATGTATATATGTATGTACAAAGCAACAAATGATTCTTTTCTTTTATTCCAGTACCAATCAATTGTAAGTTGAGATGTTTATTTGAACGGTTCGCGTTGTGTTGTGTTCATATTTTCAATTAATTTGTTAGAAGAAAAAAATGAAAGAAAAACTGTAGTATTGCTCTGCTATACATTTCCTGGTATAAGTTTTCAACTGTTGCCAGCATATGCTGGGCCTAGAGTAATAAATTAGATTTTGGCGTGTTTATTGTTGCACTTGTGTCTGTCTGTTAAGGCACATAAAAAGAAAAATAAAGAATGAAATAAATTTTCATGTTCTATTCAATGCATTTACGTGTTGTTTGTCTGTATTTATCGATTTGTTGCCAAACTTTATAACTTATACTGTTGGGCTTTTCATACTGTCATATGTAGTTATCAAATGCCTCTACCCGGTGATTCAGGAGTCCGAGAGAGAGAGAGAGAGAGTGAGAGAGAGAGAGTGAGGGAGAGAGGGGCGGGGAAGAATATGAACGTTAAAGTATTGGCAAATGATAAATAATGAAATCAATAGCTTTGTATGCGTATTTTTCTTCTTTTTTTTTTGTTGTTTTTGTTCCAGTGTTTTAGTGTTTGCTACATTTGCACCAATTCTCAATGATTTATTTGCTTTTGTTTTTTTTGTTTTTTTTTTTTTGTATGACTTGCTGCTTCCCTCTCTTATCTACTTACTAATAATTAATAATATATATATCGGTGAAATATCAAAAATTATTGGAAATTAACGCACTACCAGCGGTCTGTGTTAAATGTTGATTAAAAGGCGCAACTTGGTGGCGTTTTTATAACTTGCAAGAGTTATGCGGGTATGAGATTTATTAAGTTTGTGCGGATGTATGTAACATCCAGAAGGACTTGGGATAGATTAGCGTTTTATTATACTTTTATCCTGGTCTTCCGGTTTGCCTGTCCATTTTGCATCTGTGCTTTTGCTATTTTAAGGAGATCTTAAGCGATCTTAGCGAAATGCCTGTACACCGATCTGTTTTTAAAAACCCAAGAGCGCACGTTTCAGGAAATTAGCTGAATGTCATCACACATACATCCCTATTCATATCTGCCTTAAAAATTAACTCCATCAATTTAGTGCTGCGTAAGTATACTTTTTCGACTTCATTCCATACAAGATTTCACATGAAAAGTACGCCGTTGCAAGGCAACACAATTTAATGTTTAATGCTTTATAGTGCAAATATATGCCTTTATATGGTCACAATGTTTAACTTTTAGTGGAATTTATAGTGGAAATAGATCTTTGAGAAGGAAATTAATTTTCCTAAATCTCGAGCAAGTCGGTTCATGGTTTGGGCCGCTGCTTTGAGAAATGATTTGCTTCAAAAGAGCACGCCTTTATAGGGAAACAATAACAATATTTGGTATCTATCTTATCACGAAAATAAGTAAAGAATTGTATTAAGTTAAATGTTGTAAGATATTTCTACTTTTTGGCAACTGACCTGGTTTGATTACTATACTGACTATACCCCTAATCGTTCGTTTGTGGACTGTGCACACGGAATTTGCATGAGGACACGAAAAATTCCATTAAAACATTTAATGCATATATTATTCAAGCATATGCTGTTCCATCCACTTTTACAGAAAAAAGAAAATGATGAAAGTAAGAGATCGAACAAATAAGGCGGCAAGTTTTTAAGTGAAGTTTTCTTAAATCAAAGCATTTTGCCATTTTGATCGAGAACTTTCCTTCCTAACTAATAGGCCACAGCTGCAGAATTTCCAGTTAAGTTTCCGAAGCTTTTCTAGGAGCAGCAGAGAGCAGAGAGTATTGGAGTAAAGTCCAAGTCCGAACTATACAATATGCAAAGACTGAGTCAGCACAGATGCCTCTGGTTGTGATGCTCTCGTCATTAAAGTCGACATCTTTGCTCCGATGGTCCTATTAGTTGCTGACTGTAGCGAGCTGCATCAGTCATTTCAAGTAGCTAATGATCTATGTATTCCACCAAATAGAAAGTGTTAACTTACAAGATTTCAATCCGCACGTTTTTGTCGTATACGGTATGATAAGCTTTTTTAGTTTAGAAAGCAATGTTTTCCAATCTATTGTTTGGTCTACCAACACGAAACATCTTAATTTCCAGGAGAGAGAGGGATGAGACATTTGCATGCGAATAACTTTAGAAAACATCACAAATTTTTTCATATGTCTGCGAACCCTTGTGTTCCCGGTCGACGTGATACCATAAGATGAAGCAATTTTTTCAGAGTTTTGGTTCAAAGCAAAGTTGCTTCCAACCGAATTAAGAAACGATGTAAGAGTGTTTTTTTTTTTTATTACCTTTACGCCACTCGCTATGATATAATTTAAGTAAGATTAATGCGACCGACTCTAAAACCACACGTAGATGAAAACATTACAAAGTTTTTCCTTCGCGCTATTACTTTCATTTTATTTCCCTAAACATTACCGAGAACGAAGATTCGAAACCCAATTCCTTTGTATATTATTATAACCAACACCCAGAAGAACATAAGATAGTAGAGCCACTTTTTCTTTAATATTTATCATTTCAGAAACACTTCCTGAAGCGACTGACAGGCCCAAGAACGAACGCTATTGAAAATGATTCGCATCGGATACTTTTTGTGCCAGTCCCCGTATAAGGCCTTATTTTCAAAAGGTCGTTGCATGAATGAATTATATTAAAAGAAGTAGTGTAGGGTATTTAATTGTGGGTCAGGTACCACGTACGTATTGTGTTTTCACTTCTTTTATATAAATCGAAATTAGAAAATATTTTATGTTTGTAAACAACTTGACAAAGATAAATAACAATCTATGCACAGATCCTGTATTTGGAAAGGTTGAGACCCTTTCTTTTATTGATTTTATGCAACAAGAGTAGTGTGCATGAGTTGCATGTGGCGTTAACAGGGTGCTCATCAATCGATATCAATTTACAACAAAGAAAAAAACTGTGTATTTTCTCGGAAGCAGAGTTTCAAAAAAAAAAAAAAATGATCCCGATGCTGTTATTCGCCCAACCCAGGGCATGACTATAATAAATGGTAAATATAAGTCTTCCCTTGTAACGGTCGTAACGTGCTTAAGTAGATTCTCATAGTAATCGATGGTAAGTAAAAACAGTAACTTAATGTTCCTTCTAATACTTTATAAGCAGTCTTACGGTTTTCAGACGCTCACACTTGAAAACCTGAACTAATTGGGCGATCTGAAATGGATAAGCAATGCATCGAGATGACATGTTAGTTTGAATATTGGAAAAACCAATAAGCATTGAAGGACAGAGAGGTCGCGTATATACAGAATATAATATTTACAATTTTAAATATCTTTACTTTTTGTAAAGTAGCAGTCACAATTTCTCGCTATAGTCTATCGTCTACCGTTGGCGAGCTCATGGTTGGTACGAAGCCGTGCATACATAGTCTATGCTTTTTCTTAATGTCAACAACGACCTTAACCAGCTCGGAATAGCCGTACATTTGTAATTTTTAATTTGTAGTAAACGTTGTGCAAGTTAAGGTAAATACACATTTGATCAGCTGCCAATTAACACGCCCACAATTAACAAAAACTTTAGATTATTAATGTTACTTTGCTTCTATGGCTTCTGTCGTAGTTCCTCGCTCCTAAATTCGCTTGTATTTCAAACGAATCTTGGAAACAACTTTTCAAATTTATTGAATTTAAATGTGTGAGCAGAGCAAGAAGTCATTGCATTTAATATATATATATACATATATATATATATTATAGAAATTATATTCAGATCTGTTATTAGATGTTTCTTTTACTTTCTTTCTCATTCATTCACAAAAGCATTCAACGCCATGTAATGAAACTTGATGCGTTCACCTTAATCCAGGCTTTTTTCTTATAATCAAAAACAATTTCAAATTTTCATTTTTTTATTTAAAAAATAAAAAAATAAAAAAAAGTAAAAATAAAAATAAAAATAAAAAATTTCTGAGTTCATTTCAAAGAAATAAAATCGAATTTTATTACCACCATAAAACTAGTTAATTTTTATATGCGCAGGACTTCTTTCTGCATTGCTGCTGTAGACGATATGTTTAAAAAGAAAAAAATAATAAAAAATATAAAAAAAAAAAAAATAAATAAATAAATAAACAGTTGAAACAAATTCAGTATGAGAAACGTTTACCACTTATTCCCACATTTATCTTCAGCCAACACTCAGCACACTAACACATGCATACACACACCTATCAGCCCACAATGATTAAGCATAAACTGAATGTTTGCTTTTTTTTTCTTTTTTTTCCACTTAATCTATAAAGCCGTTTATAGCTGTCAAGCCCCCTCTAGATAGCTGCCGTTTAAAAGATACAATCTCTGCTCTGTGACTGTCTATCTATCTATCTGCCTGTCTGTCTGTCTGTCTGTCTGTCTTTTTATATGTCTGTCTGTGTGTCCCTGTATATCTGCATGTTTGTCTGTCCATCTCTCTGTCTGCTTGTCTGTCTATCTCCGTAGCAAAACCTGTGCATTCATACATAGATACAAACTGCACTACATGCCAATGACTTGACATGTAAAATTCAAACCATAAAAAAAATTTTTTTTTTTGATGTACTTGTAAGCTTTAAACGTTGAGTCCAATATATATATATATATATATATATATATATATATAAAAGATTAAACAGCGAGAAAATTTATTTGCTTTTCTTTTCTATTTGGTTATTAACACTTGTAATAATTTCTCGGAAGTCATCAAACAATGTTTTATTGCGATGACAAAGATATATGAAAGCTACACGGGAGAACAGAGAAAGAGAAGTAAAGAAAGTGACAAGGAAAAGCAGGGAATTGGAAATAAGTATTAAAACCTTTAACTTGAAAATTGATTGATTCTCTTAACTACGTTTTGAATGGTTTTCATGAAAAAGACGAAAGTGTATTTCATAAAGAGTGTTATAGAGTGTTTAAAATTCGCTCCAAAACATGCTTAGAAGCCATTGACTTTTTGTTTTTTTTTTTTTTTTGCTTTGATCTATTCATTAAAAACTGTGGTATGGTTCGCACAATATATTATGAAATCATTGTATTGCGACTCCTGTTAGATTTGTTGCAATAAAAGTTAACTGAAGGAGACAACAAATGCGCCACGAGAGAGGATAGGAAGTAATAGAAGAAAAAATAAATTGTTGCTTAGTCATACTGTGTAAAAAACGTGTCTGATCGAAGCTGACTGTTGTTGTACAAATTATCAAAATTATAGAAATATATATGTATATATATATAAATATATAAGCCACTCTTGTAGGCATAGGCCGACATGCATTATATTGACGATATGAATAATTGTCGCAATATAACTTTTTTGTAACAAATTGTAAGTGAAAATAAGTGCACATAAATAGAAAAAAAGAATTATTTTCCCCTTAAGACCAAATCTCGAATAGAGCACAACTGTAAACCCAGTCAGACAAAGACTTTTGTTGTTGATTGCTTTCGCATCGGCATCAATCATCAATGCACCTACAGACAGACTAAAACAAACATAAGAAACTTACGCATGATCGAACCGTCTCAAGACCTCATGTAGCTGATCAACCATTTATGTATAATTAATAGTATCGTCTCTTGTGCATTATTCCAAGTTTTATTAAAGAACTGAAGACGGGGCGCCTCTAAGTATTGTAAGTAAACACTTTCTTTAGATTTATTATCATACAATTGAAAATCCGTCAGATAGAGGGAACACCGAAAGAGGGATTGGATGGTCAAAGCAAAATATATACGCGACATATGGCGACGGCAGCGTTCCAACTCTCGTACCCTTACTAGCTAAATACAAATCAAGTGAAATAATTGTTTTTTTTTTTTCTATTCAAAAAAATTGCCTTCACGTCTTATTGTAATTGTATTGCATGGTATACACTTACCACTTCATAGTGATGTGATATCTCTTCGCTGGCATATATTAGGCAAAGAAAAAAATAAAAATCATTTCTAGCCTAATTTTTCCCACCATGTTTTTCTTTTCCCTGTTGTGTATAGTTTAACATTTTACCAATAAAATTATTATTATCTTGACATTTTCAATTTCTTTTGGACAACCAATAAATCCTTAGGAAATCTTCGCTTTAAGATCAAACCAGAAACTTTACTTCAACAAGCACGCACTCAAGAAAGCAGCAAAGCTGCTTAAATGGTTACCGAAAGAAAACAAAAAAAAAAAAAAAAAATCAAATGAAATAAGAAGTAGAAGAAGAAGAAGAAGAAGACGAAGAAGAAAAAGAAACAAAAAACAAAAAAAAAGAAAGAAAGCAAAGAAGCACGCATTGCTGTTTGCGTTTGGTATGTTTTTGCTTTGACTCATAAATATTCAAATTAAATATTACGTTTACACGGTAAGCGCGCGCGTACACACACACATTTATATATATATATATACATATAGACACGCTGGAAAACATAGGCATGAACATAAACAAAATGCAAACAAATCATTTGGATGCCATAAATAAAATAAAAACAAACTATAACTAAGTAAAGGGGAAAACGACTAACAAACGAATCCCATGTGTACGTGTGTGTGTGTGTGTGTGTGTGTGTGTGTATGTTTAAAACTTCAAATCGAACAACAACAAAACATGTATAACAGCGACAACGTTATTTGATCTCAGGCAATTGCTAGTGCTGCCTCTGCTGCTGCCGCCGCTGCTGTTACCTTTTTCGCTCATGAATTGCATGCGATATTTACATTGACATCTTGTTTCGTTGTTCGTAATATTTGGTTATTTGATGGTGGTTGGCTGGCGATGCTCCATTTTGTCTAGCGTCTAGACCATATAGAAAAATATTACTTGAACTACCTACTAATACTACTGCACATACTACTATTGCTATTACTACCATTATTGTTACGTTTTGCTTTTTTTCTTCTTTTTTTTTTTTTTTTTTTTTCTTCAAGACCTTGGCCTTTTAACTAAGTATACGAATATACAGTTTTATGTCGTATTGTACACATATAGAGTATAGAGTACGTATGTGATTGTGTGTTTACTCTTTCTTGGGTTTTTATTAATAAAACCGATGGCAATTTGTTGATAAACATTTACGGGGTAATAAATATAGTTTCTTGTTTACCGTATAGTACTATTTCTAGATTACTAAACAGATTTGTTGTTATTGCTATTATTGTTATTGTTGTTGTCTTTTTGTCGCTGATGATGCAAATGTTCAGCCTGCGGCTCTATATGCATGTGTTTATTTCACGAGCAATAAAATGCTCACTCACCACTCAATAACAAATTCTCATTGTGGTACATTTGTGGTACAACGGCAGCCACACAACTAACTATAGGAAGAAAAACAATCCTTTCGCTTTATTTTTATTTGTTTTTTGTTTTGTTTTGGTTATGGTCATAACCATAACATTAATAACAACAACTACAACAGCAGTATTAAAGCTTAACAATCTTGTGCTTAAATGCACAAGTTATCGGTTGACTCTTTTTTTTGTTTCTTTTGTTTTTTTCTTTCCTTTGTTGTTTGTCTTCTTTTTGTTTTTTTTATTTCAGTTTGTTGTTTTTAGCAAGCTTAGCGCTTGTCTACTGCTATATGAATTTTTTACTTACTGCTTATATCGTTACGTTATGTTTAGAGCAACATTAGCAGCTGACCGATCGCGAGACAGCAGCAGAAAAAGTGCAACAGCAACAGCAACAGCAAAAGCAAAAGCAACAGCAACAGCAACAGCAACGGCTTACTAAGCTCATCTTGCTAAGCACAATTGCTGACTGGCTACACACCATTATTATTACACGCGTGTGAATTTTGCTGTTGGCATTCTACGGCATGCATGCATTCATATACATGCAGAAAGATTTTCATTTTAAGATTTGTTGCCTTTTAATTGAATTTTTATTAAATTATTACTTTTGGGATTCCATTTACTTTTGCTTGTTTTTAATTTTTTTTTTTTTTTTTTTTTTAACTTGAAATGTGTTGAATTTTGTGATTTGTTTTAACAAATATTTATTTATTCCACATTCATTTGCAGATGAATCAGACTTGTAAAGTCTGTGGTGAACCAGCTGCAGGCTTTCATTTCGGTGCTTTTACTTGTGAGGGCTGCAAGGTAAGTTTTTCTCCTTCTCTTCTTTTCTTCTTTTCTTTGCTTTTGTAAAATAGCAAAAAACTAAAATCCCTTTACAACTGACATATTTTTAAAGTTTTCTCGATTTTCGATTAAATGTTTTTACCAAACAAATTGCGAGCCTAATTACACAATATATTCACAATTAGTTGACGTTTAAGTGAGGTAAAGTGGCCCTGTGGCGTGACGCCTTTGCATCTAATTTACTGCGTAATTCTAATACAATAGACACGTACTCTGCTCACATAGACATATTCTATGTTAGAAAAATCGAAGCATAAAGCACGTATATGTACACAAACATACATTCTACAATACGAAAGGATACTTCCATTAGACAGCACGAACAGCGAACATTCCCAAGTTCTGGAATCACAGACAACGAATTCAGAAATATGTCATGCCCTTCAGTACATCAATTTAAGTATTGAGCTGTAACAGTGCTTCTTAGCCGGGACAGAGCTCAGCGCTTTTCAGAAGGTCTCTTGTACAAAAAATTTATAAATAAAATAAAAAGTGGATAAGGATGAAATACCAGCACAGCGATGTGTCGACTCAAGAACCGTTTCATTTTACCCCTACGTTTTTCGCCGAAAGTTTGCTTCTTCAAACTTTACTTTTCGCGTTTCCCGATTGGCTTATGATTCTGGAAGAAAACATCTTCTATTACGGCAGCCAACTCTATGAGTCGGCAGAATCGGTTGTTAATCCCTAAATATCTGCTGAGTCAACTTTATTATGCCAAATCGTCCAAAGAGTCTTTCAGAGATAGCAACTACGCTAAGCCAGCCATCTCTCTAAACCTAGCAGTCCTATTAATCGTTCATGGACAGCGACTAAGCTAAGCCGGCCATCCTCCGTCCGTAAAGTCATATGGTCGAGGTCAGCGAGTAAGGTAACCTAAGCCTAATGGTCCTATCAGTCCTATCAGTCAGTTGTTCAGGGACAACGGCTAACGAACCACTGCGATTATGAAAGGCTTTGCCTTACCGAGTGGAAGGACATGACTTTACTAAGCTAAGCAAAAAAATATGATCCTAGTATCGATTTCACTAATCACATAAGTCAAAATGGGAAAAAAATGTATATAAAAACATTAAAAGTTAACTCAGAAGATTACACAAAACTACAAATATTGTTTTGAAAATTTGTTCTCAATATCTTCAAAGCGTAAAATGGCAAACACACGGCATAGATGTTGATAATATTTTCAAAAAATGCGAGTCTCCTCATGTCTGTTAGCTCGCAAAATTTCATGACATTTTGTTTACTTGTTTACAACTGCAACAGCCATAGTCATAGTCAGTTTAGTGACGCTATCGGTACTAACTAAGCACTTCAAAAATCTAAAATTCTTTTCGATAAACGAAAAGGGCAGTTGCGAGAGACAGCGGTCGTTTCACCTTAATTTTGCATAAAAATTTGGGCGTAAGAAAGCTGTTTGCTCACAGAGAGTAGCGAGTAAAAGCTTCAAAGTGTTGTTCGGAGTGTTCGGAGAATGCCGGCAAAATTCCATAAATTGAATGCTCTCCCGTATTCAATGGATTCGGACCGCAGCGACTATTGTCTCTTTGCAAATCTCGAAATAATGCTCCAAGCGAAAAGATTGGGTCCTAATGATAAATTCATTATAGAATGTGAGGCGTAGTAAGAGGACTTTGTCAAATTACTCTAAAAAAAAAAAACGTTGAAACAGTGAAAATGTTTATGAATAAAGTCGAATTTGCCACAAAAAAAAAAACAGGTTTTCGCAATTAGTTCCGAGAAATTGTTAACCAACGTGTTACTGAAGTGAAGATAGCCGACCTTTTACCAAAGACAAAGTAGGCTGCGTACAGTGGGCTAACTTCGCGCCAGTACTGTATTATTATTAATGAAATCTTGGAAAGAAGAAGAAGACTTAAAAAATTTCACACAACTAGAAAAGTTTATTAGGAGATAATGGAGAAGATTTTTTACGGAATCGTAACGTATCCTGGCAGACGTTCGCACAGATCCGCGCATCGCCGATAGCTTACTACTAGACATTCAGACTGTTTACCGAAAATGCTTACTAATATTGATGAGCATGTATGATTGTGATCGTGTTTTAAATGATCTTGTGCAATCTAATTAGATACTAAAAGGGGAAAATTTTAAATTCAACTAATTGTTAACACTAGGTTTACGGAAACCCGTCAATTTGGCGAGTACATTTTCCGCATCCTCAAAGCCGTAAAAATGGAGATAAGAAACTGAAATATAGCACTAACACTCTTCAATCGATTAAGAATACGAGTTTAAAAAATGGATAACATCTGTTTACATACACGCCCACAATGCAAGGAAAACCAAAACAACTTCGAACGAATTTTTCATGTTTTCCTTTGTCGCGTTCGATTCTATTAAGATACTTTTCAAAACCTCTCACGCATATGATCATTAGGATCATTTTTATGTTCAATCAATGTGTGCCTTAGAATAAATTGAAAATAAGTGGGAATTAAAATAAAATTTTGTCGTTAATTATCGATGCATTAGAAAAGTGATCGAGACGAGCTTTATATCAAACACGCCGATAGTTTTGCTAAGCATTTGGGTAGAGTTTTTCTAAAAATATATTCGCGGAATCGAAAGTTATCGACAAACATTTTGAAAAATTATCAGTGCTCTTCGGGATTATTTGTGTTTCTTTTGCATTGTAAGCCTGTATGTAAACAGGTCACGCCCACCTTGCGATCTCATATTCGTAAGCGATTAAAGTGTATTTGTGACAACTTTCAGCTCGCTATCTTTGTTTTTCTGCGACTGTGACGGTTCATGAAACATTATCCGTCAAATTGGCGCGCAGACATAGGTATAAAATATTACATTTCGATCGAATTACAAAATGTACATATGCATACATATATATATATGTTAAAGCAACTAATCTACAAGATCTTAAAGTGTCGACTTATTTATGCTGAATTTTTAAAATCAAAAACCCCCCAAATTGGCGGGTGGCGTAAATCAAGTGGTAAATAGGATAGGATAGGATTTTTTATTCGGTAGTGTGATCAATTTTGGCCAAATGGGCCCATAATTCTCTTGGGGTTTCATCATTGCGACGTGCAGGATAAAGAGGTAGACTTTTTTTTTTGACTGATGGCTTTCTATTTCCATTCGCAATCTGACAGTAATCAGGAATTGATTTGATTGATGAAACGTTTCTTTTTATAGAAAGTGCTTTAGTTAAACACATCAGTTTCCAAAATAAATCGCCAATATCTGCAATTTCGCGGGTAAATTACTGCACTACTAAAGTGTTAAAATGAATCTTTATTTGTTGGCGTTGCCTGTAAGGGAGTTTTTTCGAGTAATCGATATACGACGAGTTCTGTTATTGAGGTGACAACCCTAGTAAGCGATATTATTGAAATATAAATGGCGCCCCTATTGACGCTACTTCGTTTCTGGAAAAGTGTGAGTAAAGCACAACTTGCGGACTAATGGTCGGACATATCATATGGATTCGCCAATAGTCAATTTACATCTGAGTGCCATCCTATGAAGTAATTGAGTAATGGATTACACATCCATTAAATTAATATAACCAAAAGGAGGCGCTTAGGATAGTCAAAGGGAAGGCGGCATGAGAACAGAAAGTAAATGTCGTATTGTATAATCTAAAAAGTATTAAGCATTCGTACTCGTGATTTTACGACACAATTTAAAGGCCCATTAGTGAGTGTACCTTAAAGATTAGAGTTATAAGATGTAAGAAAATCATATACGGCTATTATGGAATCTTTGAATCCTGGAAAAAGATCAATTTCTTTGTTATAATTTGCGTAGGATACGTGTAATAAGTAAAAAAGCCAATTTTCTATTTTTTTTTTCCTCTTGAAAATTGTGTCGTTTTTGTTTTATATTGCACCTGCTAATGTGCCCCTTGGACTGAATTTGATGCATTTCCAGCAACAACTTGCCTGCAAGAATATCTAAGATTTTTTTGCAAATTTGAAGGCGATATCTACATTCCCATAGACAAACAGATAGACAGACGGACGGACAGATAGGCAAGCGCAGCTCGATTAGAAATTATTACACTCATTAAGAATATGTGATAGTTTTTCTAAGATCTCTTTTACTCTGTCTCTCTCACCCTCTCACTCTCTCCCTCTGTCTGTCTTGCCCTTTCCCTCGCTAAAATATCCATTTAACAAACTAAGTACATGGTACTTAGTCATACATAGTCAAATTTCGACGATGGTATGAAAAATGCATAAAACGGTTTGGTCGGTTTTTTTCTTGTTCTTCGAATCTTTAACATTTATTTGCGAAAAATTATCAGTAAAATATTAATGTTCACTAAGGAATGCTTTGTGAGCATCGTCAACAAGCGGCAGAAGCAGCAGCAATAACTTTAACAACAACTTATGTTAATTTATTCAACTTATTTATTTATTTTTCTGTATTTAATTTTTTTTTTATTTTTTTATTTATTTTTTTTTTTTTTTTTTTTTTGTTTCTAATGTTCATATTAAGAACAAACCATCAAATCAAACAATTTATGATTATTTATTTTAAAATTATATTTAAACAATCGTTCAAACACACATACATATATACATAACTAACAGTTACCTTATTATTAGTTGCGGGCATTGCTATTTTCTTAACAACGGGTAAATAGCGAAAAAGCCAAAGTTTAGTTAGTTACGCTTGCAGCTAAATTCGCGTTTTCGTATAATTGATTCAAACGCGACTTTTACAACAAATTTGTTGTTTTATTTCATCTATTTTCTGTTGATTTTTCTTAAATAATTTCGGTACAAATTAAGAAAACAAACAGAAACCACCACAATCACACACACATAAATGCACAGACAAACACATATACGCTGAATATAGGAATATACAAATATACGAATGTACGAATATAAGGTTGAAGGTTATTTGTATTGGAAACATTTGTTGTTTGTCTGGAGAGTTAACTTGAGTTAATATCATGTAAAACGGCGAGAAAAAAAAATCACAACTTTTAACAATTTGTCGGTTAAACTAATTTGTTATTTTTGCACGTTTACTATGGCTGTTATTATTGTTGTTGCTCTTTCATTCGATTCGGTCCTTTTTTTTTTTTTTTTTTTTTCTTTAAAAGCTGTTTTTGTTCAATAATAATCTGACACTTTCGAGCCCTAAATTAAAATACAACAAACGCAGAACCAAGTACTGCTACTAGGTTACCATGCTAACGATGATCATAATTATAATAATCATAATCATTATCA
The DNA here is from genome assembly GCA_001077435.1 of Glossina morsitans morsitans. NCBI lineage: Eukaryota > Metazoa > Arthropoda > Insecta > Diptera > Glossinidae > Glossina > Glossina morsitans. Next base: position 20,930 of record CCAG010002528.1, read on the forward strand.
TGATGATGATGATGATGCTGTTGAGAATTGGAAGCAATATTACAGTAACAAAAATTTAATTGCAATTCACTTAAACAGTTTTAAGATACGAAAATTACTTAAGTTAAATAAAACAATAACAATAATTTCATGCAAATGAAAAAAAAAAAAAAAAAAAACAAACCTACCCATCATACTTAACTGACTAACCGACTAGCTGGCCGAATATATTTGATTGTTTAATATTTCATTTCAATTTGTATATGTTCGAAGCGAAAGAAAAAAAAAGAGGAAAAAAGAAGGCAAAACACTAAAGGCTGCTGCTGCTGCTGTTGTTGCTGCTCTCTCAAATGTAACCGTAAATCCCATTTCCGACCCAGTAATCTTGATGCCCAATTAACCTTAAAAGTACTTGTTTGCATTGTAGTTTTTGTTTCTCTTGTTATTGTATTCTTTTTACGTTCGGTTGTTTTATTTTATATATATATATATATATTTATTTTGTTTTTTTAATTCCTCAACAATTTTCGGTTAACTACTTCTTCATTGAAAATGTTTTAGTTTTCTTGTTGTGTTTTACTTCCAAATATCTTGTGATTTACTGCTATCATGTTTTGCTTGGCATAAGTGTTTCATACATAAAAGCAGTCAATCTGTTGTTGTTATTGTTGCTAATGTTGTTTGGCTAACCTTTTGTGTATTATTGTTGTGTATTCAGCCAGTTCGTCTCTATCCATCTAACCATTCATTCATTCATTCATATATTAATTCGTTCGATCGTTCATTCGTACATTCGTACGTTCGTTTGTTCTTTCGTTGATTAGTTGATTCGTTGTTTGGGTCGTTCGTTTCTTCTCTCTGCCCATACATAGAAGCTTAAATAGTTTTGCTCTTTAGTTGTTGCCCTCATTGAATTAAATTGTTTATTTGTTTTGTCTTGAACTTTTTTTTTTTTTGTTTCTGTCTCTGTTATTGTTGTTGTTTTTGCTCTTATTCTTGTTGTTTTTGCTTTTGTTCTTGGGCTTCTTGATGCAATTGTTAATGGCAATGATTGCAGTTTAAATTGCAATCTTGTATCTTGTTTATACGTTGGCATGTGTGTGTGTGTGCGTGTGCATGCGTGTATGCATGTAGGTGGTAAATGATAATGACTTTTTGTTATAGTTGCTAAATTTTAGAAAAATGAGTCATTTTTTATCGAGCGTGTTTGTTTGCTGTGTTACTAAAGACTTGAAGAAAACGAGCAAAGTTGGTGTTCTTTACTTATTCATATAAAGTAGGTGAGCGTTGAACTATTTATATGAAATGTCTTGTTATAATATATAACACATACGCGTGCATCCGCATAAGACATTGATCAGTTACACTTGAATAAGATTTATTTGAAAAACTTTTAAAAAATTCATATGCAATGTAATAAAATAAACGATTCTAAGTTCATAATATGGAGAATATAATATGAAGAATTTTCCTAACGTATAAAGTATGGTACATATTTATATGCATATGTACATATTGGGTTGGCAACTAAGTCATTATCGATTTTAATTACAGATGTCCCTCCTTCCCATTTTTATGATATCCGTAACTGTTATGATCTTCTTCTTCTTTTTATACAAGTTAGCTGTCATCCTTACCTAGCTTCACAAGTCCATTGCGTAGATATTTTCTTAAAGTTTTTTTTTTTTACCTCAATATTAATATGGAGTGCAAAAACGAACCATATTTTGCCATATTTTGCTTTATTATTTCCGTAAAGGAAAGAACGCAGTACAAGGCGCCAAAAAATTACGTGATGTGTATGGTAATGAAGCCCTTAGAAAACGGCAATGTCGAAATTGGTTTGCGAGATTCCGTTGTGAAGATTTTTCTCCTAAAGATGACAAACGTCCGAGTCGACCAGTTGAGCTTAATGAGGTTGAAATCAAAACCATCATCGAAACGGATCGTCACGTAACTACACAGGAGATAGCAGAGAAGTTAAATGTTCCACCTACAGCGATTGAGAAGCATTTAAAACCTTTTGGTCTCGTTAAGAAGCTGGATTTTTGGGTTCCGCACGATTTGAAAGAAATCGATCTGACAAAGCGCATCAGCGCTTGCGAATTATTATTTAAACGCTATGAGTTCGATCCGTTCATCACTGAAGACGAAAAGTGGATTCTGTACAATAATGTCAATCGAAAACGACCATGGTGCACGCCGAATGTGTCATCGCAAACCACTTCAAAGGCACATATATAACAAAAGAAGATTTTGCTGTTAATTCGGTGGAATTGGAAAAGTCCGGTGTATTTTGAGCTGCTTTCAAGGAACAAAACCATAAATTCATAGGTCTACTGTCGGTAGCTGGACAAATTGAATACACCGGTCAAGAAAAGTCGGCCAGAATTGGTCAATCGTAAAGGTGTCATTTTCCATCAGGACAATGTAAGGCCGTACACGTCTTTGGCCACTCGGCAAAAATTGATGGATATTGGTTGGGAATTGATGTTACACTCACCATATAGCAATGATCTCGTGCCATCGGGTTACCACTTATTTCGAACCCTGGACAACTCCCTTCGTGGTGAAACTTTCAATGATGATGACGCTCTCATCTCATCTCATTTAACTCAGTTTTTGTCCGAAAAGGATCAGACTTTCTACGAGCGTGGAATTTCCAAATTGTCAGAGAGATGGCAAAAGGTCATTGAACAAAATGGAAAATACATTATAGATTAATCTTCATTCTAAGTAAAAAAAAATATCTTATATCATAGAACAAATCGGCAATTACTTAGTTGCCATCGCAATATATTTGAAGTTTATCAAATGTTTATATAAATTTTATTAGATATACGAAACCGAATACATGTATTAAGTAATCTAAAAAATATTAAGCTTTTATTGAATAAGAATGCGCCCATATTTAGTTCAATGCCAATCAAAAGATTACTATGTCTGCCTTTATTTTGGACGGACATGCAGCCATATGAACAGAGAGACAAATGGACAGATGGATGGATGGAAATATGGACCAACGGATACAGAGAGGCAGATAGATAAACAGATAGATGGGCATACGGACCGATAGACAAACGCATCGATACAGATGCCTAAACTGGTTAAAAATTTAATGCTGATCAAGAATTTATATACTTTATAAAATCTCTGAAGTATTCTTCTAGGTGTTGCAAATATTGTGACAAAAGGTGTGTTACCTTAGCCTTCAATGGTGGGTATACAAATGGGCGAAAATTCCTTCCTCCGTTTAGATGTTAGTTTCGCATATTGGCAAGTTTAGAGTGATCGAACATATTATTGCAGATATCGAGGGACTCATTTTTCGAGACGTATTATATACATTCTTGAACTTCTACGTTCATAATATCATGTATATTATATATGGCAGATACTTATATGGAGCGCATAGATATGTAAATTGGAGACTTAACGAGGCGAACATAGTACTGTGATCAAAGTGAGTGTGATATTGTTTTATTTAAATCGCGCTAGAAGAACGGGATACGAAATCGAATTTCAAGTGCAGAAAAAGTTTCGCGTAACAAACGTAGTGTGATAAGGGGTCAATGGATTATTGTGCTTCAATAACATAATTCTGAGGAACACGCATACAACGCATAACACTAAATAGGCTTATCAATGGCGTTTTAACTGGCGGACGAAGTTTATTATACAGTACACACCCAAAAATCAAAGGGAACTTATAGATGAGCTTACTTGCTTCTTCTACTCCATTTAAAACATGAATTATTCATTTTCCTAGCATGGAGGTTAAGCCGACTCTGACTTTTCTCCGCGTATTAACTTTTTGAAATCTCTAATAAGGAAAACTACTGTTTGTGACGCCAATAATATAGTTCGCTAATTTCAAGAAAAGGAAAAAGCGAAGTGGACAGTGTTGGAAATCATTCGAGGTAGAACTGAAACTAAAAATCAGCCAAAGATCACTGGTAATTAGCAAACAACGATAGGGTAATAAGACCAAGAATTACATAAACACAAATTTTAATTTTACGTTAAATCGAAAAGTGCTGCCAAATTGTATAAAAAATACGATATGAAATTGCATGATACGATATATTTAATGAATCAATCTTAGCTCGCCCACGTAAAAGAACCTATTCCATAGGTTATTCTTTGAAATGGGTTTCCGTACAGCAAATTAAGCCCACCAATTAAATCCACTTTACAAAAATTTCCAATCTATCCAGACCACTTTGCTTCTTAATACAATTCTTCATTTGTTATCGTAATAAATTGCCAAACATTACATCCCCTTTCCATGCAAAAGCATCTTATATCCTATATGCTAGGCGGTCCAAACCGTGAACCGATATCAAAATAAATCAAAATTAATTTTCCTCTCAAAGATCTTTTTCACCTATTTTTATAATAAGGTATAAAAAATTAACTCTTATTACCATCACAAAGGCTTACTTTTCATTCGAAATCATATATGGGATAATGTCCAAAAAATATATCTACGTGGCTCAAGTCAAGCGTACTAAATTTATATGTTGACTCACTAATCTTAGATGGACCATTGTGTGAAAGGAAGATTTAATTTTTATTCGGAAAGTTTACATATTGGAAACACTTGAAAACATTGGCCCGTTCTGTCTGAATTATTTACACCAATTTAGTATAGCGGACTATTGTCAAGAAGCGATTTTTGTGAAGAAACTTTTATACATATACCGGAATGGTCTTCAAAATTGTCTGATCAAATTAATATTTTCCATTTGTTCGGAGTCGTCTTTGAAGCAAAACAAATCTATGTAGTAAATTTCATCAATGTATAGAAGAAAAAATGCGGATTAAATGTAGACATAAGATATATGGGCGGACAGACAGATAGACAAACAAACTTAAATAGATTCGAAAAATGTTTCTGAATGGATTGTGATTGATAATGAAATGTGAATCTGTTTAGATTCTCTTGGGTGAATGTTACATACATCGGAACTAACTTAATATACCCTGTATCACGTGGCCTTGGTGCAGAGTATGACAATTGTGATATGTAGGTGGTATTGCTTAGACCTTTCTGTCCGCCCAGTCTGTCCCAGCGGACAGAACAGGCAGATTTTGATTTGTCAATTTGTCAAATTTTCGTATCTCTCATCCAATAATACAAATAATGTAAAAGACAGAAATCTTTAATTAATTTAGAGCGATTATTACAATTATGCAAACGATGGCAGACAAACAATTTGACTTAAATTGTAATGTTTCGTCTTTATGTTTAAGCAAATTTTTCCAGTAATTTATCTGCTTGTTTAGCAAATCGCTACAACAACACATTTATATAAATCTTAATGACTGAAATAAACCCAAAAGCAATGAGAGAGAAGCCCACACTTTGGTAATCACTCACAGAAAACACCCACGCATATACCATATGTATGTATGTGTATTCATATGCAAGTCGACATGCTTACCTGTAACTTACTTACATATCTAAGCACTATTTAGAATTGGTTTTTTGCTTTTTTGCTTTTTTTTATTTTTTTATTTGTCTTGAGAAAAGCAAACAACGCTTGACAAAAATGACAAAATGTGGCCATTTAGTAAAACAAATTAGTTAAGTTAAAACATTAAATTAAAAATGTAATAAATATTGATTTGATGGTTTCCCGGGTTTGTTTTTGTTGTTTCGTTGTAGTCATTTTTCGGGCGCTCCTATAATAATTTGTCATCGATATCGGACTGTAAGAATAATGGCGAGTGCATCATTAATAAGAAGAATCGTACGGCATGTAAGGCGTGTCGCTTACGTAAATGTTTAATGGTTGGCATGTCGAAGAGCGGTTCTCGTTATGGGCGTCGTTCAAATTGGTTCAAAATCCATTGTCTATTGCAGGAGCAACAGCAACAGGCAGCTGCTGCGATGGCAGCTCATCAAAATCATCAACAACAACAGCAACAACAGCAGGGGCCGCCAGGTATGCATGTGAAAGCACCTGGTATGCCTACATCGGCAGCTGCAGCTGCTTTAGGTATGTTGGGCCATGCTGGCGGTTATCCCGCCCTCTATCCACCGCGCACCAAGGAGGAATTGATGATGTTGAGTTTGGAAGAGTACGCGAAACATCCGGTTGCCTCACCTTCCGTTAGCTCGCCGGATTCTCATCATTCGGACAGCTCGGTTGAAGTTAATGGCAGAGTGGTAAATGCAGCAGCCCTGTTGCACATGAGCGGCGGTAATAAATTAGTTAGTGTTAGTTGCAATGAAACGCCAGCTACTAGTTCCTCGTCAGGCTCATTAGGGGGTTTGCCACCACCTCCTACCGCCCAGTTACGTAAAGATCTTCCTCATTTTCTGCCTTTATCTGCTTTTCCTGGTTTATCGGCTATGCCCGTAATGCCTCCACCTAGCTTTTTACCGCCATCACATTTATTGTTCCCCGGCTATCATCCCGCTCTCTATCAGCATCATGCTGCCGCTGGTTTACTAAAACCCTCGCCCGAACAGCAAGCAGCTGCTGCTGCCGTACAGCAACTCTTCAACAATAGTCCTCGCTTTGCTGCTTCGGCCCTGAACACCGATAGTCAAAGTTGCAATACCGCAAAATTAGAGACTAATCAACACTGCAGATCGCCACCGCCTCGTTCAGATGCTTTCAATAATAACCACTTACCCAATGGCAATAAGGTAGCCGAAGAATTCACTAAACGTTTTTATTTGGATGCTGTACTTAAATCGCAACGTCAATCCCCACCGCCAGTAGCTACTAGATTACCTGCTCATAGTAAACATGATCATTCAATATCTGCTTTGGTTACTCCGAATTCTGAGAGTGGTCGAGAACGCTTAACTAGCAGTAGTCGGCAAAGTAATGATGAAGACGAAGATGGGGAGGAGGGTTTGCATACGCAAACGAATCAGTCAACAACAAACCAAAATCATCATGTCGATCAACAAGACTCGTCCAGTAATGGTCGTGATAGCGACTGCCGAGCAGTGGTCGGAGAAGAAGAACGCGACCAGGATGACGAAGAAGTCGATTTAGTAGTGTCGATGACACCGCCCAGATCGCCCGTCAACAGTATAACGGTACAGTTGTTACGACCTACGGAAAACAGTCCTATCACTGCCGATACTGTCACTAGCCAAACGGACGCTCAAGATAATCCCATTGATTTAAGTATGAAGGCGATCACTTCGGTAATCAGTTCTGCGAGCAGTACAAAATGTAATTCCCCCGTCGAAGCGGTGCGTGAAAGTGATGACGATTTTGATTTAAGACAGAAACTCCTAAACAATAATAATAATAACAACAACAACGAAAACATTGGAGATAATAGAAATGATGATCATTTGCTTGTGACGAGTAAACCTAATAACAAAAGGAAACTTGAATGTTTAAACCTAAATCAGGAGGCGTTGACAAATAATAAAATACTTGTAACTGAAGCTGTTGCAACAAAACTTATAACGACTAATACAACAACAGTAACGACAACAGCAACAACGTTAACAATAAATGACGCTTTAGATTTAACTAACAAAGTGTAGAATGTTCTAACGATTTCTCTAAAGCCCGCTGAAAATTTAAAATAAAAGATTTACATAAATTTCAATAGAATTTAATTTTGCAGATAAATATATAAATGATTTTTTTTTTTTTCTTAATCTTCTTTAATAGAGAATTTTACGCAACCGAGAATTTTCTTTTTAGTCAATTAGCAAATTTGTTTAATAAAATTATTACTTATTATTATTATTATTATTATTATTATTATTATTATTAATCTTTACATAGAATGCTTACAATAAATTATTAAATTATTTTATTATAAAAGTTATCATTAGATCTATTTTTATTATATAGTTTAATAAAATTGTTTAGAATTAATTAATATGGAAAAAATTGTTAAAAATATTGATGATAATATAATAATAATAAAATAATTTTTATAAATTTAAAAAATATAAAAATTAAAAGAGTAAACAATTCATTTAAACAAATTAAGGTAAGCGATATTTTCATTCTATAAATTATACTTCGACACAAAAAATTGATTAGATATCGAATAAATTGGGTCGCTAGTACCGCACCAGCAACAAGCAATTAAGTAGTACACATGTGTGTCCACATTAAGATTATAGATAGCTAACTACAATCATGAGAAATTTGATTAGAAAAAAACAAGAAAAAAAAACAAACTGGCAGCAATATACTCAACAGTTCCTTCACGGATTACAAACTGACCGATGAAATATAATTTAAGAGTAATATAATATTAAACAAGTGAAAAAGGGGGGTGGGGGGTAATTAATATGCGTAGACAATTTTTTCCCCGACGTTGAAGGTATTTTTTAATTAATGTGGCACCCAGAAGGGCTTAAGATAGACCCGCCCTTCATTATACCAATCGATTCGGAAATTGATTCTGAATCGAAGCTGGTCTGCCCGTCTGTTCGCCTATCCGTCTAATTTCTGTCGATATGAACGCGTGTTTCAAGCTACAGGTTCATTTTGATCTGTTATTACCAAGACGAGCGAATAATTGTATTACGCGAATTGGTGTAGGGTATTCAATGGTCCACCTTTCCCGATTATAATGTACTTACTTTCTTTTTACTGGGCATAAATGCCAGCTCCATTTCGAACGTCGTGTATACAATTGAGTATTAGTAAAGTGTTACCCCCCTCTCTCTCTCTCTCTCTTTCTCCGAATAGTGGCTTCGATTTTTTATTTATTATTTTCATTATGATTATATCCGACGCCACGTGTGGTACAAGGGTATATTAAGTTTGGCGGATGTACGTAACACCCATGAGGACTTAAGGTAGACACAACTTTTATTATACCGCCAGATTCAGAATTGAATTTTAAGCTTGTCTGTCCATCTGTCTATCTTTCTGACTTGCTATCTTTTGTTCATCCTATACGCTGCAATTTTTGACACATTTCGATTCGGTACACTGACATCTTTTTGCTCAAGGACGAACCCTATTGAAAATGGTAGGGATCGGACCACACTTTCGACCACTTCCTATGTAACACCTTACTTTGAAAAGTTGATATATGGATAACTACAAGGTAGTATAGGGTATTTAATTGTGAGCCATGCCACGCTATAGTGCTTTTACTTGTTTTTTTCATTGCGTTGTATTTCATTATTTTTATGCCCATCGCCGAAGGATGAGGGGTATAACCATTTTGTCAAGACGTTTGCAACGCCCAGAAGGTGGCATTAGCCATGCCACAAAGTGTATATATTCTCGATCAGCATCAAATTCTGAATCGATTTGAGCATATCCGTCTGTCCGTCTGTCCGTCTGTCCGTTTGTGTAATGTCTGTTGTAAACATTCTCATGGCCACAAAACTAAAGCTATCGACTTCAAATTTGACAGAAACATTGGAAGTTCTTGCACGCAGGTCGGTGTTGAAAATGGTCCAAATTCGTCAAAGAACCCGCCCATTTAAACAAACCCAAATAGCACTACGTAAACTGAGAACACTTCTGTTTTTCAAAAAGAATAAAAAATTGATTTTTTGCTCATTACTCATAAACTCTAGCAAATAAATGTGCAAAAATTTGAAAACATATTCTGTGGGCGATGCTGTAGCAATTGTGCACAAAAATCGAAAAAATACACCACTTCTACGCAGTACTATAGTTTAACAAAATTTAATTCAGAAGAAACAAGCTTGAAAAACCCTATAAAGTCTACAAATTCTTGGCCTGTTACAACTCTTGAATGCACCTAAACATGTCCGCCTGTTCGTCTGGCTATCTGTCTGTTTGCGTAACTTTGTAGTATTTGTGGTAAACATTCTTCCCTTAGCGAAAATGATGAGGTATCGCCTACAAATTTACAAAAGAATTTGGAATTGATATAAACTTCTCAAAAGACACGCCTACAAGGCTCACATGCCTCCACGACAAAAACTTTTATTGTAAAGATAGAAGAAATCAACTGCGCCGGCTCCATATTACAGAGCATAAGAATTTTGTTCTTTTACTTCTTTTATCTTTTTTTGGGGTGAACGGTTCATGGTATAAAAGATTAATTTTCTTATTTCTTTGTTTTTTAATAACTACGTATATAATGAAATTTCTTAATAAGGTTTTCATCATGAAATTTTACAACTTAAGCCTTAGTTTCGATATAACAAGGTACACATTTTGCCTTGGTTTATATTATTTCCAAATTTATATTACGATGTTCTATATGATATCTTAGTTGAAATAAAGAAATAAATGAAAGCGTTTCGATTAACACGGTTTCGATAGCGCACGACATGTATTAAGAGTATTGTGCGTGGACGCCTGTATTTTGTATATAAAAAACAAGAAGATATGAGTGATAAGAACTAACGAAAGAAATATTATTGAAAGTTTACGCAAATATATTAAATTGTAATAAAATAAATGAAATTTATATTTAACAAAATAATAATAAAATATAGTCATAAATAGATTCATTAGTAGACATATTGTTTTGCGAAAATGATAAAAAAGAAAACATATTAAGTACATTGTAGGCTTCGGTTGCTTTTGAAAGGTTATTGTGATTGGTTACACGCGTCATTGGATTCACTTACCATTCTTGAAATGTCTTTGATGAAAAATATTGTAACAGAAATCTTCCGTTTAGTATACGGACAAAGTAAAGTACAGATTTAATTTTCACTAAGAAGATTTTAATAAGGCTTTTATTGCATTAAAATAAAATTAAATTAAAAAAAAAAAAAAAAAAAAAAAAAATTGATTAAAAGAAGAGTTTATCAGAAAAGGTGCTGAAAATTCTTTTCTCAAGATATTTTTTGTTTTTTTATTTATTATTTTTTTGTTTGGTTGCTGTTTATGCCATTGTGTAATAAGGTGATCTCTTGTACAAAAGTTATTTACGTGTCTCATATATATATATACATAGGTATCTATCTATGTATGCTTTTCTATTGTTTCCCTCGCATTACTGAGTTGCAGTAGCAACAGCAGCAACAACAGCAGCCTGACACCAATCAATCTGAAATCTATTTCAATCAATCTTCAAGTAATTGCAAATGCTTTCAATATATACTCGTATGTAGAGTGTTTTGCTTTCTTTTTTTTATTTTTCTTTAATGCAAATGAGGCATGAACACAAGAATGACACAAGCACTGGTACATACACACACACACACACACACACACACACACACACACACATAGA
>CCAG010002529.1:0-55629 GCA_001077435.1 Glossina morsitans morsitans
ATAAATACATTTAATGAAAACAAAACCATCATAACAATAATCAAACAGAAAGTATAAAATAAGGCATAAGAGCACATACTCCGGTACATGATGAGAACAGGACGACCATACAAAAACAAGTTAGGTTGTTGTGAAAATTGCTTTTTTTGCTATTTTCCTCTTTATGCGTTTACAACAAATAACTGCTTTCGTGTGCATGCACATAAACATGCATATAGAAATATAAAAATACACACGCACAAGCACACACCAGTATGATTTATTCGTATACAAAACACAATAAAAGTTACTGAATATGCAAGTCTGATGACTGTGTGGCTTTATTACAACGTACGTATCATATTTGCTAGCCAGCACACTCAGCTGCATATTAGTTCAAGTGACACTTTCCAGTTATAAAGATTTAACACATTGAACTTTCTTCTTTTTTTTTACTTCTTTGTTACATACATACACACACACACACACACACACACACACACACACACACATAGATAGGCGTATAATAAACAGATGCATGTGTTGAAACTCTAAACGAGTATATGGCGTGAAAATTATACCAAAAAGCATTAGTAAAAGAATATAAAGCAAAGTAATAGTGGCTTTGGCAGTGAGTCTGAGAAACTAAGTGACTGAATGTCTGTCAGATTAACTTGACTGTCTTGGCTATAGGTTCGTATGTATATGTGCTTGTATATATTGACTTGATTTGGTTTGATTTGATTTTCTTTTCCATAGACAATTTGATGAGCTCTTTTTGCCTGTATATATATATATATATATATAGGTACATGTGTGTTTGTGTGTCTGTCTGTTGATGTGCTTAATGTTGACTTTGAATTATATTGACATTTTTTTTTTTTTTTTTTTTTTCATATATTGCACTTTCCATCGCATCAGCCAGCCAACTAGTCACTCCGGCTTTCAGTCAGTCAGTCAGTCAGCCGTAGTCACCCAGCATATTGTATTTGCAGTGCTCAGTAATGTGTTCAAATAATGATACCCAAGAAATATTGAAGTCTGACTGACGATATAAGTCACAGATTGCTGCTTGCCTGCGCTTAGCTTAACTAAACTTTAAATGTGTTATTGTCTTAAAAAAAGCCCTGAGACAAAGTATTGCTATGAAACTTTGCGGCATATCTGTACAAACACACGTAAATATATACATTTTATAAGACGTGCCCACGGTGTTGGGCTTGATTTGTTATTGTGAGCTCAATATTTCTTTTGCCAAGCTGGGGTTTTTATTCTGCTTAATTTTTTAGTTTCTTATTTTCCCTGTTTCATGCCTCTTAATGTTTGTTGGTCTTGTTACACTTTAGTGATGTCGTCGTATCGTTTGCTACATAAACTGATGTGCTATACAGCACTAGGCTGCGCAATGCCGAGTGATTGAAGTTTCGCTTAAATTTGCATGCAAATATTGCCTGTTGCAGATGCCAAATGAATTGATGGCTGGATGGTTGGTTCGTTGGTTGGTTGGTTGGTTGGTTGGTTCGTTGGTTGGTGTGAAATGTTCATGAGATGTGACAACGGGAGCAGTTTAAGTAGCACTTGAATGGCAACACCCAACGAAACAGAAAAAAAAAAGAAGCAAAAAATAAAAAAATAAATAAATAAATAAAGGAAATTGTTTTGCAATGCAAAAGAAAAATAAAAAAATTAAAAAAAAAAAAAGAAAAACTCAAATTAAATCTCTTTTTGCTGATCTGAGTTTGCTTTTCAAGTATTATTTTTATAAATGAAATTCTTTCGTGTGTACTTGTGCCTAACTGTTTGTCTGTTTGTCTGCTTATCTTTTCTGTCTGTTTAATATTTAACTTACCCAGTTTTTACGCAAACTTGCAACGCTTTAAAGTTAAATTGTGTAACACTCCGACGTGTGTAAAAAAGGCTTGTTAATAAGGTGTTCCCCCGTATTTGTTATAGTTGTTTTTGTTGTCTTAACACACTTACACTTCGAAGTATATGTTACGGTTAGGTATATCCCATATATACATATATATATGTATTAAAAAATTCGTATGCCTATGTGCGTGTGCATACATGGAAGATTGACTGCGTTAGTAGGTGTTCAAACTAGATTATTGAAATCATTAATTCATATATGTAAAGAGGTTATTGAACCTAAAAACTCTTTATAATTTATTAGGTCATACACTCGTGTAAACGTACACATGTGTAAAAAAGTGGGTGTAACAAAGGGAAATATTGCAAATTTTATGCTTCCTTTCTTAAGCTTTAATAATCTGTATCAAGCTTTTGATTTATCAGGTTTAAAATTCATAAAAAACACCGCCTAAAACTTACTTTTTTTTTTTGACAGCTTTTAACATTGCGTTACTCCTATCACGTCAAGATGTTATGTACTGTTGAGGTTTATTTTTTATTTTGTTTTTTTTCAAGAAATAGATTAAAAAGTAAGCAGAAGTCGACTAATCTTGGATAGGCACGACATAATATTCAACGTGTAAAGAGTATTAATCTCTTTCCTCCACGATATGCTGAAGAGGAAAGTAACCCCTAGTTGAATGTTACACGTGATTTGCTTATAGAAAGAATTCTTACATATTTATAATAATTTTATAATCTCAACAGTACGGAAGAATAAAGATATATATACAAGTTAACTTATATACCAAAAAAAAAAAAAAAAAAAACAAATAAGAAAATTATGCTCAGTCGTGACCGAATCTTTTATGCCCATTACTATTAGCCAAAAGAAGGTTAAATTAAGGAAAAAACTGAATTTTTACACCCTATATAATATTGGGTGGGCGTGAGTGATATTTTCTGGCTTTTAGAAAAAAATTTATACCGTTTACCCGCTGGAGTTTATAAGTAACAAGCAAAAAATAGGAAAGGGAAAGATACTCTCGCCAGACCTTTGGCAAGCTTAGGTCATTCTCAAGTCCTTTTCCTAATTTGTAGGAGATATCTTGACTTTTGCAAGCCGGATAATGTTTATCACAAATACTACGTAGTTAAGCACTCGGACATCCTTAAATGCATTGCAAGTTTGACACTGGTCAAAAATTTATATACCGCATTGAGTTTTTAAAAGTCGTTCCTGTGCTCTATAAAAGTTACGATAAAAAAATTAAATTTTGACTTCCCTTACCCCAAGGACACTTCCATTGCCGCAAAGCCTTTGCTTGGATTGCAAATTGTTCATAGAAAAGCCGACTATACTTTTACGATACCATACGCCCGTATTTGTACATACATGCAGCGAATGGTAGATACGTTCCTTAGAAAACCGGGCAAACATGCCACATAATGCACTTTTTACACGATTTTTTTCGCACGGTTACTGTGCGGGATTCGTGCCAGAAGAAGGAGGAATCGTTCTTATCGGTGGATCGTGTTATTTCCAAATCGAGTAAAACGAGATCGTGTAAAAAAGACGATGCAAGAAAAGAATTGGATGGATTGAGATTATCCTAACTTTCAGTTACTAAAGGACTACATAACGACATTGTATTCGAATTGTATAAGAAATGCGAATGCTTTCTTGTTAATACGACAGTGGATAAAGTATCGAGGAAAACTAATAAAGTGCAAAAAAAGTGCATGTAAAAGACATGGCTGTTACTTTTTTTTTCTTTTCGACAAAAGTTTAAGTCGTGACCTCTTTGTGTTTTTAAAGGCCTATTTTTCACTTCTTCGTCTTGCAATCAATAAAATATGTGCATTATCTAAAAAAACAAAAAAAAACCATTTAGAAGCCAATCAAAAGTAATGCTTCTGTTCTTATTTCGTTTACGGTGAATTGAGTCAATTGATGTATAGTGATCCATCCCTCTGTCCATGGTTTATGTTCGAATAGAAGACAAAGTGCATAAAATTAAAAAGAACGCAATACACGCCCACAAACCCAATAAAAATAGCCAATTAATCGCTTAAAATCGCTTTACGAAACTAATACAGACAGACTTTCCTTAATTTTCAAAACTTAAAAAACAAAATGAATTCTGCTGCTATACTTTCAATAGAAGAAATGTCGAATACTTTCATATTTCATTCATTTTTATTTCTCTTTCTTCTAATTGTTATATCCACCACTGGAGGATGAGGAGTACATTCATTCAAAATCGAAACGTTTGCAACGACGAGAACAGAGACCTCGCAAAGTATCCAGTCACTCCAAGCCAAGCTCGTCGACTGTAGTAGACAAATTGCATTGGCAAATCTACCCAAAAAGGAAAAAATACACAAAATGCTTGTTGTTTGAGCTTTGATGGCATGTTGCTACCAAGCTATCAAAAAGAGAAAACGAAAGTTGCATTTATTGTTTTTTAAATAAATCCAAGTTTCAATAAAAATTTCAACTAGTGTTGAGTCGAAAAATAATGCACAAACCAAACTCGGTATCAAAACGGTATCAAAAATTTCTTCTTCTAGTTATTATATCTTACAAAGTAATGTTTGTTATGTGACCCCTTGCCCTTTTCAATTAACTTAAGCCTATTTGATACGGATTTGACTACGTTTTTTTTAATCATCCTTTCTTGCTCTAAGACGTTTTTCAACTTTTAGCTTTTGTGCGAACGGTGTACTCCTGATCCTGAATCGGTTTGCCGAGATAATCCCACAAATTTTCATGCATTCTATAGTGGCCAGGATCGCTTCAAAATCTGTAAAACGACAAAGAAAGCCAAAAAAGGCCAAAATAGATTATATTCTGAAAAGGAAGAAGAAGAAAAACGATTTCTTGTAAGAAAAATAAAAGCAAACCCCTTGCATCCATAGCTGAGAAAGTTGCTGCCAAAGATAAAATAAGAAAATTAATTATAAAAAATGTAAACGTAAAAGTTGTTCAACTGCAACAACATTGAAACTTACTTACTTAGCGTCTTACAACACATGGGAAGGGCATATTTGGGGCGATTTTGGCCGTGATAAGGCCTACGCATACTAATGAAATTAGGGCTTTCAGATAGGTTTAAGCGTTGTTTCAAACATATCACACAACTGCACTTGCACAACTTTGTTAGAATTTTTTACACACACACACACACTTTGTGCATTGTAAAGAATGTTTTTTTAATATTTTCCTAACATCAAGAATAATTTCTTTTTTTTAATTATCCTAATACTTTTTATTTTTAGTTTTTCTCATCATTTCGCTATTCTGTCAATACCGTTCAATTATCCATTACGGTAACAGAGGCGCGAACCAAGTGTAAAGATAGCCCGCTTTTAGCGAACACAAAAGTTTGGGTTACGTACAATGGGCTGACTTCAGGCCAGTACAAAATCAACCCCGTTTACTCAACACGATAGAGTATGAAAATTTAGTTCTTCTACTTTTTGTTTTAGCCTTTTGTAGAATAACGGTAATGGACATATCATAAAAGATTCGGTCACGATCGAATATAATTTGCTTACTTGCTTTTCTTGCTATTTTCTGTTCACGAGCTCAAATCTTTCGCCCAAGTCTGAATGCTTGGCCGATAAAGGCATAACACTTGCTGATTGAGCTCACAGCCACACATTAGGCTATGGTCGCCAACTCCGTTTTATGCCACTTCTTTCGAACGATCACTGCGTGGCATGAACATTGGTCCCATTGAAAAATGAAAAAAGACAAGAAATTCACCTTAAGATGAGTAGAATTTTCAAACTTGCGCATTCAACATCATCTTAAGCCACTTACTACTATCGAAGCTTGTAAGAATGATAGAAAATTCTATTAATGCATAGGAAATTGGAACGAAAAAATTTTCAAAATAAGAACGAATTCGCTTAGAGTTCCCTTAAAACGATATGGTGTCGTTATCAGAAAGTCTGCAAAGATCATTGTGCATGCTTGCGATGCATAGACGGTTTTTTCGCTTTCCTGCTCAGCTCAGGCTATTACAGACTAACCGAATGGTTATTATGTGTAAGTGAATGTATTGGCCTTAAACTTTTCTCTTTCTCAATTTTTAATACATATGTCTCAAGATTAAAAAGCATTTATACAAACTCAAGTTAACGATCTGTTCGAGAACGAAATTTTTAAGTAAAACATAAATTCTAGAAGAAGGCATGTATATAATCTAGTAGTCCTTCCAGTGAAACGGAATATTTGAACATCAAAGAGACTTGGGTAGGATTTTTTATTGCCACTATTGCCGTTTGGCAAGGTCCGGTAGGGATATGGATTTCGTGCCGAAAAAATAACTCGTACTTTAAACCTATCCATGTCATTGTAATGAAAGTGTTACTCCGGTTACTCTGCCAGTGAGCCATTCATCGAAGCGACTGGTAACCAGAAAGCGCAACATCTCCTTATGATTAGAAGGGATGTTTACGATGGCCGTTTGTTCAGTGCTGTATAGCGTATCCTGAACGGATTTGACAACATCGATTTGTTGTGCTGAAAAAACATTGTGTCATACGCGATTTCTGAATGACTTGATGGACATTCGACTTTAATACTGATCAGATCAGGTGTTTTTATAATAAGTTATACCATGTCGCATCTCAAATGGCGGTTCATAGTCAGAAAGGATGCGCTCATTTGGACATGAAACATCCAGTCGATTCAAATGTTAAGTCGACAGAAAAGTGTCGCGAGACTCTGCATACCATTCGGAGCAGTCACTTGAAAATTTCTTCACGAGTTACGAGAACTAAAGAAGAAAGAAAGAAACAAAGTTTTTGCACTTCAGATTTTCGCAGGAAACCATTTTCCCTGAGCTATCACGATTCAGTGGCGCCTTTTTGCAAAATAAACTGGAAAAGAGAAATCTTTTGGTTATTTAAAAATTTTTTTTTTTTTTTTATATACAAGCACCGTTATATGGATGCAACACGTCTCTTCAAGACTCCCAAGCTATTCAGCATTGTTTGAATGTGGACTTGCTTTAAAAGCTTGGCTTGAAAAGTGTACGCTTTTCAGTACACGCTGAAATGCATTTGCATTTTTTTGGTAAGTGGCACCAATTTGACGACATTACTAACACTATATGTTGCCGCAATAATAAATAGGTAAACTAGAAATCTTTACAAAACAATATGTAATTGACCTATGCGTTTTGTAAGCAAGTTCTTTGAAAAGTCGTTAATATAATTAAAAAGCGAGAGGTCCTTTTGAAAATGTTTCCGTCAAATTTCAGTTGCACTGCATAGTCAAAAAAAAGTAATTTTGACATCTTTTTTACACCAAGGTAAGTCAACAACGGATTCGATGGCGAATAGTCGTTGCGTTAACCATTTTATGACTAGTTTTAAATTACGTCTCTCTGTATTTATTTTCAGACTATCTTGGTCGAACAGGCCTTGCGAGCTGGAAGAATGTATATTAGAGATTTACAATTATCGACCATCTTGTTAAGCGATTTGAAGGGCATTTTAAAAGGTGCAGATAGGTCGTTACCAGATTAAGGGAAAAGGTTGAAAATCATAATAAAAATAACTTATAATCGAACTTTACGCTGAACCCCTTAGTTAGCGTTTGTCCAAATTTCAATGAATTGAGAATAAAAGTATTTTTCAACCAGACTTCAGAAGAAGGCGTTTGCTACAAGATTGTTGCTCTAAAATGTGGGTAAAACTCAGCCTAATTTTCCAATGCAATCGAACGCAATGAAATTAAGCATTTAGTAACTTTATCACAGCTTTAGGTATATAGTAGATTTTCAAAACAAATTCCGTTTGTCGAAATTGGTGGCTTTATAAAACGTATATGGCGCGCGCACGACATTCTCCATACATACACATTCCTTAAACGTTGCTGAGTTAGCGCTATAAGCTTCAGCTGTACACAAGCTGTCATTCAGCGTACGTTGTCAAGATGTTATTGTGTGGCAAATTGGAAGAAAGCGCAGTTGAAGCTATGGAAATAAGTCAACTTAGGCTTAGGATGAAAATTTAGTAAGCAATGAGACAATTAAAAAACGGTTTGCTAGATTCCCCGAAAAAGGTTTTAATCTTGAGAGCGACGAACGTTAGCCGTTAGTCAGCCTGTCTATAACAAAAGCCAGCCAGTAAGTGATCTTCAACTTGAGCTGGGACTCTTCTGGTTTGCCACTTATTCCGCAGACCCGGCTCCTTCCGGTTATCACTTGTTCAGATCCATGCAGTTATGTTTTGCGGGTCAGCAGTCCACAAAGGCTTAAGACATGGTAAGCAATGGTTTTCTTTTCTTTTCGTTTACGCTTTCTTCCTTCTTCTGCGACAAAAATAACCGATCACAAACGATCGTAGCTGGTCCGATTCGAAGTTAATGTCCAACTTAACATTTCATCTAAAGTTTCGTCTTGAGTCAATAACTTTAAGTGTATTTGAGAAATTCCTAGTTTTCAAATTTTTTTGCATATGTCGAATGAAAAGGCAGATTTTGATTGGATATTACTTCAAATATTTTAAACCTTTTATTGACGAGCAATTTAATCATATCTTCACCTCCCACACCACTAATAACACTAAAGGTTCCAATTTGTTCATATGAAATATGAAATCACTTTTCGTTCATTCATACCAGCATCAGCATCAGCATCAGCAACAGCAACAGCAACAGCAACAGCAACAGCAACAGCATCAGCATTATCGTCATCATCATTATCATTATCGTCATCATTAATATCATCATTGCATCGCCATTAGTTCCATTATTACAACGTACGTTTGTAATAAAAAGCTTGTCGATCGTAGTAAAGAACGAAAACAACTACAATTCTCAACTTTAAACACTATAGTTATGAAACGTGTAATACTACAATTTTATACTGTGACTTTAACACCTCAACAGAAGGTTTCTACGCGCAAACACGAGCATATACTGATTCACGTATAAAGTTAGAGACAAGCTACGACGTGTCTAAAAATGCCTTGTAATAGGGGGAGTTTTATTGACAGCAGCAATTACCACAAGAACTCAACAAGCTTTTCATTTAGACAAGGCTGGCGAGGATGTCAAAGAATATACATATATATATATATATATATATATATATATATATAGAAGAGAAAAAAATAATGCCAAAAAAAATGTTTTTATTTCTCGCGCTCACATATATATGTACACGTAGACACTTGTCTATTTAACTTTACATTAACATTTTGTCTGTCTTAACGTATGTGTCTGTCTATCAAATAAGTGATTGAATGCAAGTCTTGCTTAACATAGACTACTTATATATATAATATGTATGGACTTGATGCGGTCGAGTACAATAATAATAACAACAACAGGTAAAATCACAAATTGAAGACAGAGCTCTGTATTTAATGGGGTGGCAATCATTCTTGCAGGCTTTGCTTAGCCAAAGAATTAAGGCGGGCTGGAACGCTTAAACACTCTATTATTAAATAATAACACAGTGTGCGTGCCTCTTGGTACTTGAACTATAAGCAGCGTAAGAATCTCAGCAAACTAAACAAGTGTTTATCTATCTGCTTCCAGTCAGCCAAGCTGTTTGGTTAGCTGCTCACTTATAGTTACATACGTCTCGATATGACTGTGCCTGATAATTTCCTGTTACTTGCCACCTTGTAAGTAGCTAGCAGCCACTAATTCTATTACGAATAGAAGAAATCTTCGCTTTGGGGTGATAAACAATCAATTAAGAAAATAAGTTGCTTACCTGTTAAAATATTTTTCTTCCTCACTGTTCAGCATGATTTCGTAAATACTTGAATATATTAAGTTAGTTCAAAAAAGCAAAACAATCACATAAACCATTCATAGCCTAAAGTCAATTATTGGATAAATATTATATTCTCTCTACAAATTTCATGCTGAAGAAGTTCGAAGGTGAATGCGCGAAACAAATTAAAAAATCAATGAACAAAACAATTTTATTCCTGAGAAATTATTATAGAGCGGGATTGATGTATGCCTTAGAATTTTACGAAGTGCCTTAATGTAGCAACATCTTGTTGCAAAAAGAAAGCGAATAGTTTCCCACCAACGGTTCTTCCAAAAAACTTACATTTCTTTTACTTACACTTAATTCAGAACACATTTTGTCAAGATCTCCGAGCTTGATTATTTTTTGCCTAAGTACGGAGTTTACTTTTTGTGTGTACTTCTATATAAAAAAAAAAAAAAAAAATCGAAACTCTATAAAACTAGGAATACCAGAGAACATCTACTCGTTAACCACTTTAATTCTTTAAAAGCATTTACTCAAGGATTGGAATTGAGAGCATCCACATCCCACTGTGCATACGGAGGATTAGAAAGGCACTGAAGCATGATATCAAGTTCATAGCGTCTACTTAATCATCATTAGATCAGCCAGTCTGTGAGAGAAACAAAAGGAGCTCTCGACATATTCTATGATCAGTCACTTCGAGGATACCATCGATACGTGTACACTGTGAACACAGTGGTGGCGAGAGGCAAGAAAATGGCGAAGAGAGTGCGGTCGCGAGCTATATGCCCGACCGCTAGATGTTATGTCTTGACTGATCGAGCCTTCATCGTAGCTGCGGCCACATGGTACTCGTACTTAAAATGTACGCTACCGCGCTGAGAATTGAATCCGGATACACCGACGGGATTATCGAGCTTTTGACGTACCAAACGGTACCCTATTAAATTGAAATTATACTAGCGACCATTATCACCAACTGAAGTTTCCAAACCAAATGCAAATGTGTATCTTAAGAGTTCCCCTCACTACAGGTTTAAAATTTCAATATCCTTTTTCCATTTTATTCTATTATAAGCCATGAAAATTTTAATAGGTTCGTTGTGGAAACCGATTTTAAAGCCAAAAGTAAGAGATGGCAAAGCTAACCAAACCTACAGAAACGAAAAAACAATTGCAACGAAGATACTCGTGCCTAGGCAACAAGAATTTCAGGGATTGACCCAGGGACACTGCCGTTTTTTTTCAAAATTCGAAAATATTTTTCAACAGTTGTAATATTTGCAAGCTTTTTTACTAGAACGATTCGTCAAAAGCTTTAAAAAAATCTTCTATGACCTAATCATTTAATTCAAATGTTTTTACGTGGAGAAATTTTTTGAAATTTGGCATGACCGCAGACGTGAAGAACGCGGTGGATGAGGCCAATAATTCGAACCTGCATATATGGGATTTCCATGGCGTTGCGAATTGGTAACTTGTTCATAGGCGGTATCCCTTTTTTATGTCAAAATGTGAATACATGCCATGTCCAAATAGTGAGTACACGTCCTTCTATTATTATTTTAATTAGGATTAATCAAGTCAATTATCATCGAAAAAATTTTTTTTTGATTTTCTTGTCGTTTTGTGACCTCACGATCTCTTTAAAATCAACAATTCTCGATGCAGAAGATTATAATCAGAAGACGTTGTTTTGAGAATAGAAAAAGCAGCATCACTAATCTAACTAGTAAGAAATATATCGAAATGCGAAAAAATTTCGACACAGCCGAGGTACCATCTGAGGTTTGGCATTTTCCTAAAAATCATAAGAATTTTTTGTTAGACACAACGTCTATGTTTTAGTCCCGGGAATTATTGATCAATTTTTCCGAAAATTTAACATTAATGATTGGAAATGGACGCAAAAATACGCAATGAATCTCTTTAACTATTAATATGGAATACTTGTCATACAGTTGGTTAGGAACCAAACCTTTCTTTGTTTTGCGTTAATTTTAAAAGTATTTGAATTTGTTTTTGTTTTGACTGTTTGTTTGGCTGTGTATATTTATATAATCAAATCTATTAGTTTCTTTAAATTTGCAAAACAATAACAAATAGCACTTATGTGTATGCATAAATATACACACTGACATGCACTCATACACAATTATCGAAAATTTACATCTTTTTAAATATCATCTATATCAGCAGCAGCATCATTCTCATCAACATCATCTTCATCACGATCATCATTATCGAAAGCAATACTATAAATCGAAATACTTTGCCAAGCGTCAATGGCCATATATCACTGTCATTAACATAGAGCTTTGTTTTGCTAGTCATACTCTAGCATTTAGGCATAAGCTTTTTGCAATGCATATTTATATCTACATACATACATATATATATATATATATATATATATATGCAGGCATACTTTTCCTTACACATATGTATGTAATATATGTACATAGTTGTAAGGTGCATGCATGCATTAAAGAAAAATAAAAATAAGAAAAAAAAAAAACAAAAACAAAAACAAAAGCAAAAACAAAAACAAGACTAAAAAAGCAGAGAGAAAAAAAGACAAAAATAAATAAATAAAGAAAAAAAGGAGTACAATATTTGTCCATCAACGGCATAATGCTGCTATAAAAGATAAATAGTCTGATGCATTTACAGCAAACACAGCGAACATGGAAACCCGTGGAAAATGGTTATTCAAACTAAATTGCTTTAAATTAGCTTTTTGGTAAAGCGTATGTGCATTTGTGCATGTTTATAAGAGTGTGCCTGTTTTTCTATCAATATGCCGACACACATACACACACACATACATACACACACACGCATAAACATGCATATATGCATGCATGCAAACATACGCAAACTTGGAGTCATACAAATATACATAAAACCTCAGGTATTTGGCATAAGCTGCAACCTTAGCAGTTTTGGCAGAGGCATCAACGGCATTAACAGTCAGCCAGCCAGCAGCTGTGGATTTGTGTGGCATTAAAACTGCATCTTTATTTGCGCAATACAAGGTTTTCTTAGGCTTTTGTTTTGTTTTGTTTTGTTTTTTTTTTGCTTTATTTTTTCTTTTTTTACTATTGCTTTAGTTATTTCCTTCTCTTTCGTCCTCAGCAGCGTCTTCATTGTCTGCTTCATTTTCCTTATCGTTTTTGTTTTCGTCTGACTGACCACCATCAAACATTAATCCATCAATCCATCCGAAAAAACGATGCTATGAATGCATAAACGCATGCATGCTTGGCATTGTTGCGTTCTTAGCAAACTTTAGCATGTTTTCTCTTTTTTTCTTTATTTTTGGTAACTCTATACACTTCTAGATGTGTGTGTGTGTTTGTGTGTGTTTGTTTGTGTGTTTATGTGTATGTGTATGTGTATGTGTATACATGTGCATATGAATTTGAAAAAGCCGTATCACGGTCTGAGGTCATATTTTGTTAGGTTTTTTTTCTCTTTTTTTATTTATTCATTTTATACTTTTACGGTTGCTGAGAACTTTTCAGCTTTAGTTACTCTTGTTGTTGTAGTTGTTGTTGTATTTTCACATTATTTTGTTTCTTTTCAGTCAAGTCGGCTTTTTAACTTTATGGAGCACAAGTTCTTTCCTTTTGTTTTTGTTTGTTTTTATTTATTTATTTTTTATTTTATTTTTATTTTCATTTTTTTTTTTTATTTTTTTTTATTTTTATAATTTTTTGTACCATGGAATGTTATGGGCATTGTCTGACTGACTGCCATACATTTTGAGAGTATCATAAAATTTGCGCAAATCTTCAAAACGAAAAATCCCAAAGTGATCCAAAGTTGTTGTACGTTTTATATGCACTTGTTATGCATTCGTTGCTGTTTGTTGTTGCTGTTCCTGTTGGTTATGCTGTGCTTACGCTGTTTGCCGTGTATCGTTTAAGTAATTCATCAGACTCTTTAGCAAAAGAATTCTTCAAAGATTTATGCGTTTTAATTGAATTTTATTGAAGAGAAAATATTTTCTTATGCATTCTGTGAAAAGTTACTGGAAATTGGTTTGGATTTCGTCATCAGAGGCGATCATCAATTTCATTTTTATTCAAATATTTAACAAGGCAAAAACGGATGAACTAACTACTAAGGGGCAAGTGGGGGGGCCGAGCAGTGTACATTACATTTTTTTAATACATAAACCAATATATCGATCGCAGTTAGTTGCCTCTATTTAGTGCTTAATGACAAAATCAAAAAGCCAACAACAATAATTAGAGCCAAAGAAAAAGAAAAACCAAAAATGTAAACTGCAAGGTGTTATAGTGAATGTCAAGTCACTTTGCGAATCTAGTTGACCGTTGACAAATGTCAGAAAATTAGAGATACGTCTTGGGTGGGATCTTGAGTTCTCACAGTAAGTATGCAGAAGTAGTAAAGTTTCTCTATTTATTATAAACGTATTACTTGGAATTGCTCGATACTATCTCCGCATTGCCTTCTTGGTTAGATCAACTCTGGTATATATTTGCTTCAAGTTTTCTTTAACATATATTTTGCTTCACTAGTGAGTTGCGAAAATTTTGAT
Source organism: Glossina morsitans morsitans (assembly GCA_001077435.1). Taxonomy (NCBI): domain Eukaryota; kingdom Metazoa; phylum Arthropoda; class Insecta; order Diptera; family Glossinidae; genus Glossina; species Glossina morsitans. Next base: position 14,161 of record CCAG010002529.1, read on the forward strand.
TTTTGTTTTTCTTTTTGTTTTTGTTCCTTGTTTTATTTATTAATTTACTATGCTAAACGTGTTTATGGTCGTATCATAAGCATTTTGAAAATTGATTTGTTGCCACCAACTAAACGCCTATTAGATAGATAGACGTGCAAACGTATACGATATAATTTGTGGATAAATTTTATACATTGGACAAGAATGTAACATACATACGTGAAATGGTCTCTCATACATATCCGTGCATGCATTGCAAGCGTTGCTCTGCAAAAATAGAATATAATTTTCGTCTTCCGAAAAGTAATTTTAGGTAACTTTTTACTGACTGTACTGCACTTGCTTAATGAACAACGTGATTGATTCAGGATTAAAGAGTTGCAAGTTGATCAGACTGACTGAGTTACTTCAAAGATTTCATGATTCGTTACGCTTTTTCAGCGTAAGTTAGATTTTAGGTTAATATGAAGGTTATCTTCGTTCCATGGATAAACTGGTGCCGCTCGTACTAACATCAAGTAAAACAAAAAAAACGTCATATGTCAGTAATTGCGTAGATATCCATCCGTAAAGGTTAATTTTTATTCACATGCAGCTTCACATCAATAGCTGAGTATCTGCCATAAGCAGTAAGATATTGTTATCGCTTTTCTTTTTGTTTTTATAAATTATCATCATTGTATGTATACATGTATGTATAAATAGATCAGACTTACTTTCGTATTTGTTGGAAATTGTAAGTAAATTGCAGAAGGATGTTTTTTCATTCTCTTATATATTTATTTGAGATGAGACACTTCTTCTGCGCATGTAGATGTGGCAATGGAAAGAGGCAGAGGAAAGGTAGTTTTTACACATTTCCGCTACTTTGGACAATCAAACAATCTAACTAACGTTAACATAGAAGGAACGATTCGAAATCTCATACTAATCAAGAGGGTGTTCGAAGTTGTCCACAATAGCTGATACGTATTCGTGAAGTTAATATTCTAAGCAAAATGAGAAAATTAATCTACAAGCATATTTTGATAGAGTTTACAAAAATAGCATTGGTTGCTCGTCAAGCATGCAGTACTCGTGTCAAACCATGGTCTCTTCCGTAAGCACCTTTAATTATTCACAGTTTATTGGTTGTTTTTTCTCTTAGCAACCCTCGAATGTATTTAAAAAAAAAAAAAAAAGAAAAAAAAAAGCCATTTGTTTATTTTATTGGTTTCTTCTGCGATTACAGAAGTAAATGGAAAAGCAGAAGGAAACTGAGAACAAAATAATCAATTATCGGTCATATTAAAAATTTAACGCTTTAAAATGAACCGAGAAGTGGCCACACTACTCTTCTTCCTGGACTTAACTAATAAAAATTTTTGTATAACCTTAGGCTAACCGATGAACGACTGTTTGCTGCTACTACTACTCTCGTATAGAAATATATTACTACAACTGTGCTACTATTAACATGACAACAACAATACTTATGACGAACCGAATGACGAGCTGCATAAAAGACATAAAGTGTAGCATTAACTACTGATTTGCCATAACATGGTATGACACGATGCTTTACAAAGCCTTTGAGACACTTTGCTCGAATGAATAACAAAAACAATATATATATATATATATATATATATATGTATATAAATGTATGTATATGTATATAGCGAAATGCAATCATTTTCGATTGTTACTATTACACTAGCTGGTGGGTTCGTTGGCTGGTGTTTGGTTGGCTGAAAGGTTGGTTCGTTGGTTGGTTGGTTGGTTGGTTAGTTGGTTAGTTAGTTGGTTGGTGGGTTGTTTAACACTGTCTGACTTACTAACTGACTGACTAACGTAAGATAGCTGCCTGATTTGGTTCCCATAAAAAGCTTAAAACAACAAGTGCTTACCTGGCTAACTTAGATTTTTATGATGCTCTTATATGCATGTATGCATGTATGCATGCATGCATGCATGCATGCATCCATCCATCCATCCATCCATCCATGCATGCATGCATGTAAGTGTAAGTGTGTGTAAGTTTTTCGGTGGTGTTGACTTTGCTTTGCAAGTTGATATTGGACTTTTGTATGTTTTTCGACATACGAACGGTTAACATATCAGAGTGCATGCATGCTCAAGAATCTCGACGAGGTGGTGCGATTGCAGGCCAGAAGAGCTACTTATTTGGTTAGAAATCTGGTAACAACATTTTGACGTTGATTCTTATGTTATTGTTGGTAAACTTCCAAGTACCAACCTAGCCATATACTGAAACAAACGGAGCAGATAGGCAGGTTGGGCAGTCAGGCGAGCGAAAATTGCTTATTTTTAGCACCTATAAAATTTCATTAAACTTGAACGTTAATTAATTTTTTTCTTAGTTTTTTGGTTTTCGTTGCTTTGGCGAAATTTGTTACGTTTAGCATTTGCTCCCGTAGCTAAACAGTGTTACAGTGGAAAAACAAATTTTGTTGTTGTTATTGTTGCTGCTGTTATTTTTGCTAGTAATGTTGACAGTATTGTTGTTGTTTTTTCATGTTGTTATTGTCTAAAAACATTAGCAGCTAAATTCAATTACTCATTTTTATGTATGAAACATCAGTAAAACACACTGACAACAATTTTAGTTCATTAGGTCGCGTCTGTTAGCCGTTCTACTATATTCTTTCTCATCAACTACGCACACACGTTGAGCGTTGACTTTTCTTGTTCCTATTGCTTACTAAACACTCATCGCATCTATTTTATTATTCACTGCGAACCATGTTTTCTAGTAGCCTTTAAAATCAGTTCATTTCTGCTTGTGTTTCTTCTCTTTGTCTCTATTTGTCTTTTTTCCTCTTTATTTTTTTTCTATTTTATTTTAAATTAGTTTTTATTACATTTGTTTTCAGAACTCCAAGTTTTGACTGTTTTTTCTTCTTCTCTTCAAATTCTTTTCGCTGCTGCCGCTGTTGTTGTTGTTGCCGTGGTGCTACTAAATTTTATTACGCAAACACTACGTTCTATATAATGGCCGTAATTCATTACCAAATCAGGAAATGTGTCTAATGTAAAGTTAAAATTTTACTGTTGTTTCAGTGCACGTTTTCTTTTTTTTTTAAATTTATTTTTATTTTTATTTTCTATTTTTTTTTTTTTAATTTTTTTTTGCGTTCTTGTAAAATCGCACTTAATTAATCAACTCGTAGTTGTTTGTGAAATCAGTGGTTGAGTAATTTTTAATTGGCCAACTTCTGATTTAATTTCGTTCACTATCGAAGCGATACGATGTTCAGATCATTCATTTTCCCACGGTGCCGTTTAAAAGCTAAATTACTTTAAAAGTGGAGTCTAACGTATTTATCAAAAGAATCAAATTGCCACACACAAACAGCATATATATATATATATATGTAAATATATATATACAGAGAGAGAGAGAGAGAGAAATTGTTATAATACGTGCGTTCTTCCTCCGTAATACATATCCGGAATTGATATAGAAAAAAGGAAAACAATTGTTTTTTTAATTTTTTATCATCTTCAAAAGGACCCTCACAGTTACAGTTACAGAGATAACTCTTGGCGTCCTCTTAGGATGATTGAGCTAAGGTCTCCTTTTGATTTTATTAAATTTCTCAAGTCTTTATTGAACTAAAAATGCTTCCTTCGCAGTGATTATTAAACAAGAAAAAAACGGAAAAAAGTCAGAATCTAATAAGGTTCTCATTAGATAACATTGTTCGAATTTTCGATTTTAAACTTTTCCTTAAAAATGGATACACTTGAGCTCTTTCGGAATAGTGTACCACCATTTCCCCCAATGATTTCTGAATATTCATTTCTTGTTTACGAAGATTTTGAATCAAAACTAATATGTCCCGTGCTTGCCTCACCATCAGGCATTCATTATGGATATCTGAGTTCTAGAGACATACATACAGACAGCAGCAATTCAATACAATTTCAAAAACAGAAAAGCAAAATATGGCGTTGAACTTATAAATTCGCGTGATACCTTTGGCCTCTTGTCCCATTGTCATAATAACAAGAAAACGTTCGCATTTCTTATTAAGCAAAGAAAACTACATGTTTGCTAATAAATTTTTACTGCTTGAAATTTTCCATTCGAAGTCTAGCTGGCACGTGCAACACATGCAATGCTCGCAATATGTTTATTATATAATGTGTACTGAACTAATAATGCAATCCCAAAATTGTTCTTATAAGGCAGAGGTGGACACTAGTTAAATTACCAGCAACTCGATTGAAGATTCATGTTCGTCATGGGAGAGTTGGGAGGTGAAAAATTGCGAGAAAGAGAATGACAAGGAAAAAATATGCGAACGGGAAAGGAATGTGTCGCCCAACTAAGAGTTATCTTTGCCACTGCCTATTAATAGATGCTTGCGTGTATTTCGATAATTTTGTCACTTGCAAAGCACCTTTATTGAGAAAAATTCGTACAATATTTATATTGAGCAAACTATTTTGCATCATTTTCTACAACTTTTTCCCATCTTTCCGACAATATGCCGGTCGATTTTCGCGCTTCTTCAGCATTTCGTAACCGCGTGCCAGCCAAGGCATGCTGTATCGATCTGGGCAAGTGATAAAGCGCTATGTCTGGTGGCTGTAATTTTTGAGTTATTTAAATGAAATTTAGTGCACCGGCGTGTTTGTGCCCTAGGGCGACCGCTATTGAAAATGCTTTGATTCGGACCACTTTTTCGACCACTTCCCATATAACGAGTTATTTTGAAAAGTCGATATACGGATAACTGCAGGGTGACGTAAGGGGTAAGATGTTCGATGGTCCCATATTAAAGTGTTTTTAATTCTTTTTCAATGTTCTACTAATTTAGCCAGCGTGGACCGACCTTGTGAGGGAACTATGCTCTTCTCTTCGGTACTTGCTTTCTACTTTTATGTTTCTCTTCAAGTTGTAGAGCTTATAACGAGCGGACGGACAAACGGAAATGGATAAATTCATTTACAATCTAACACATTATGGCATTATTTAATGCACGTGCTCTCGGTGTTACAAAAACGCAAGTAGCATTAGCATACCTCGTATTTGGTGATTATAAAAAATGAAAGAGTCACGCTAATCTAACATATATTGTACAACAAAATTATACGTACATTTATCTATGTGCATTTGGGTGAATTTAAGAAAAGGAAAACAACAACAACATAAATAATCTTAGAACTCATATACTTACATTTAACAATAAATTGCAACACGTTTTTGAAACTAAACCAACTGCCTAACGTGGAACGCGGTGATGTGGCGATGGCGGTGGCGGTGGCGGTGGCGCTGGCGGTGCTGGTAAAAATTACTATTGACACCCTCAAGACACAGATTAGATTATAGACATATATTAACATGCAAATCTACATGTGTACAAATACAACGTGAATACATAACCAAACAAACACACATTTGCATATAAAGAGCGCTTTTGCATTATTCCCAACTCAATGAGCAGCGCTGGATTAAGTAAGCAGAGTAAAGAAGAAAAAGTAGGAGAAGAAAAAAGAACTCTGCCGGAAAATTGTATCATGCGGTTTTTTTTTAACTTTTTTTATCGTTACTGTTGTTGCTGTTGTTGTTTTAAATGATGTTTAAATTTCTTGCCATGTTTGGTCAGTTCAACGGTATGGATATGTGTGTATGTGTGTCTGTGTATGTGTATGTGTATGTTTATGTATAGATTAACGAACCCTCACTATCTTGTGAAATTACCTTCTCACTGACACTAATGATATTTTCTTTAGCTACTATAGAGAGTATGAGAAGAAAAAAATTGTTTTTCCACACAAAGCAAACTATATTTTATATATAGAAAAACAGATATGAACACTATAGGCTATTGGATACCCTATATTACATCGCCTAATACAGTCATTCAATATACCGAAAATGATACATTCATTTTTGCAAAGATATGCCTATGCCATAGAAGCGCTCACGACTGGATGATGGTCAAAACTCAACTATCGTGGCTGAAATTTAGAAGACTTAAGTTACTTGTTAAAGAGTTAGTTATTTTTCAGTTCCTGCCATCATAAAATACTGTAGATTTGATTCTGCCATTATAGACGGGCTTGCCCATGGAACCCCTACGCTATGGTGGGACATCAAAAATAGACCCGTGTGAGCCAATTTTTATACCACATTACTACCACGGATCAATTTTCATCATAAAATAATAAAAATTCGACCTTTTTGGTACATAACGGTTTCATATTTCGCGAGTCCTTGCACGCGATAATATCTAAAAAATAGTTCTACTTGATATCCAATTAATCTTACCAAGCAATTTTCGTAGTAAAATATCAAAAATTGTACATTTGTGCCACATAACGTCTTGCTCTTCTTTGGGTCCCTTATATTTGGTGGGATCTAAAAAGTGAACATACGTGGTCCAAATTCAGTAGGGTCCATTTTTATGTCCTTTTATGTCCTCCTGAGCGCACTTTCACCAAGAAATAATGAAAATTCGGCCTTTCTACCATAGAAAGATTCAGCTTCCGTAGGAAGATTTATATGCTAGAGAGTTCAAAAAATTGCTTCATCCAATCCCAATATTTCACGCCAATTCAGAATGACTCAGCAATTTTTGTCGCGTTATGTAGGGTGAGTGATCGGAAAAGTTATCCGATCCGAACCATTTTCAATATGATTTGTCCTTGGGCTAAAACATGTCTGTCATCTGTGAATTATACACAAAAATTCACGGACAGACAACAAACAGGCAGACAAACAAATTAGGTTGGAATCGATTCGGAATCATTTTCCGAATCGATCGGTATATTAAAATTTTGCTCTCTCTGTCTCTGAAAACGAAGTTAATACACCCTGTACCGAAAGTGGTGTAGAGTATAACAACACCAAACGAAATAATAATAACAACAAGAAAGACGAACAGATTTGTTAAGCCCCAAAAGCTATGCATACATGGCTGCAACACCATTGAACGATTGTATTTAGTATTTTATGGTCTTTTAAGATTTTAAGTATGCAGGGCATTTCCCAGACCTTGATAACAGTGTTTCGTTTTCTTATTTTTTTTTTCTTAATTCAACTTCTTCTTCTTCTTCTATAAACGATTCCTTGCAGTCGATATTTGTATTAATGCTAATAACATGAACGTACACAATGCATGTATATATTTATGTATATGTGTGCATTTGTTTGTTTGGGGCACGTTTGCACGCGTGTTGAAAAAAGGCGCCTCCTTGCAACACCATACCAAAGCTATTGCTTGGCGTCGCTTATCGCGGAAAAGCATGTGTTTGTCGAGACAAATAAAGTAACATAACAAACAGACAATTGTTATGATTTTAACGGAAATCTATACTTAAAGAAATATATCCAGAAAATATTAGAAATTTCAAGTTTTTTCTTTCTTAAAGTTCATGTACTGCCCCACACACTAACACTTGTTCAAGCGAGTAGAGAAAATATAGTTTAATAGAAAATTGTTTTCATTTCTATTGCGCTTTTTTTTTTTTGCAATTTTTTGCAATTTTTTTTTCGCTTATTTACCTTTAACATCATCCGTAGGTACCAGCATCGTGATCGATTTAAGAAACCAAATGTTAAAAAATGAACTCAACACGTTTACTATCGTGCTCTACATAATTCATTATTGCAATAACAGGCACAACAACGATAACAACCATAACAACAGCAACATGAAAAAGGATTATAAACTACTTCTATACCTATCATCGTCGTCATTATCATCATCATGATCGATGGAATCTATTAGAGTATTTGACTTGAGCATTAGAGTAGAATAAATGCTTTAAAGTGAAACAGTTTAACAAGTTATGTTAGTCGCCCGGTGACCTTAGTCTAGGAGTAAATATGTCATGATTTTCAAATTCCCTATCACTATTATAAGCTCAGTAAATTTTCTTTATTCATTACGGTGATTAAAATTTTACTTGCAACAGTTGTTATTTTTTTTTTTTTTGCTTAATTTTTTCAACTTTATATGCTTCCATTAATATAACGTAATAATATTGTTGATATTTTCTAAAGACTTGATATCGGCCGGCATCAGGATGCCTAAGTAAGTAATCGAGAATTGTATTTTGAGGTGAAGAAGAAATTTACTTTTGAGGGCATGCGAAGAAGAAGCGTCTTTTGGACAACTGAGAGATCTACATAACGAATCTACTTTATCTTTCATCCCATTCCTGAGCTATGTACAAAAAAAAACATAAATTTATGGCACATTTGTAAGCTTTTTCCTATGATCCATATCTTAAGTTTAATGGAAGGGATCTGATATTTAGAAGAATGTAGCAAAAATTTTCATAAATTTATGCATTTTTGTAATCAACTGTTTTAACCCGGGTCGGTCTGTGCGGTTGTCTTGTAAATAGTGTATAATATATAATATAATATATAATATGTAATAGTAGTTTTCAAAAGCTTCGCTTCTAAGGCAGACTAAACGGTTGCAAGAACGATCTTAGCAAGAAATTAGCCAAACTCGAGAGCAATATTTACAGCAAAATTCATTTTGAGCAACGAATGTCTCGGCAACGAATGTAAAAGATTTTTACGAATAAGAGAAAAAATGCTTACAATTAATAAACGTATAACTGGACACTGGACACAATGGTAAAGAGTTTTGATTCAGCGTCGTCCACTGCATCTAAAGACAAAACGCACTTATTTCCATGTCTCTAAAAGCAGAGAACTTATTACAAATATGCATACTTCCGTTATCTGTTCAAATGTTGTTCACTCAAAGGTCGTTTTAATCGTTCGATCAATTTTCGCGATCCATCAACTTTCTCGTATATCTAGTGAAGTAAATAATTTTTAATTTTTTATCTATACTTCGCTAAAACTTTTTCCTTCATTGGCCGCATCACACTCCCGTTAACATAAACTAACAACTTGTCATGTAAATTGTTGTCTACAACACACAACTTGTTAATATTTTTTACACTAAATTGTAATTTCGTTTGTTTACATTAGATTGCAGACATTTTGACACAAGGTTCACTGGATATGCTCTAGCATTTTTCATTTTATCTTTTATTTTTTTTGTTTTTTTGTTTTTTTTTCGTTCCTGTTCGGTTCTCATTTACTATCCCCATAACACTTGGCGAAACTGGCCGCAACTCTCAGCTTTTGCTTTGTTTTGACCCCAAAAGAAAACAAAAAAGAGAAAAACAAAAAAAGTTAAATCGTTAGGCCATCATAAAAACCACTCAACACTCAGCTCTATTAAAGTGACTTTGACCAGAACGAACAGAATAACACAAAAAAAAAAAACAAAAAAAATTGAAAAGAAAAAAAACTAAAACTCAACTTTGGCATGATTTTTTCAACGATCGATCGTTTTGCATCATCTGATGTAAATGTTGTTAGTGGCCGTTGATGTTGTTGCTATTGTACGTTTGTCGTTGTCGTGATCAATTGAGAGCAATTTATTATGAAATGAGGGTGAATTATATCTCGATGAGAAGGCTTCTTATATAAGCGCCGCAATTCCATTTGGGATTCTTTTGATCTCGCACGATTATTGTGGCTATTATTATTAGTGTCGAAACATTCTCTCACTCTGTTCATGCATAGATCAAGTTAAAAAAAAAAAAAAATAGAAAAAAAAAAGAAACTCTACGCTCTAAAGATTCACAATCTGAACAGTTTTCGACAAACATAAATTCTATTTTTGTTTCTTGCTTTTGTTTTTGTTTTTAGCTTCCAATGCTCATGAAACTACGTTTTACATGAGAAACTCATTCAACAACAACAACGTGTTATGATTCTTGTTATTCTTCTCCTTCACTGATTTGGTTATTGGTTAAACTTGTATATATTTCGATGTCGGAAGATGCGTTAGAAATGTTGTCAACAATTATTTTATGGCAATGTCAACACTTCAACTTATTAATATCAATCATATAAATTTGTGATGTCAAGCACCATGTATGTCGGGCAGAAAGCAGGAAAGTGCAAGTTTTTCACTTTTCGATATTTCAGTAGCAAGTGCAAAAGACAACAGATGATCGCTATTATGACGCTTGAGAGTTGTCATCTCATTGCAGTATATTGCAGTGCGAAACAGTGCATACGTATATGTATTCTTTTTAGAACAGAAGCAAATACATTTTTTACCTAATATGATAATAATTAATTTGGATTAGGTCCTTGAACTTTAAGACGACAAAGACTCAGATAAGTTCCGTAGAAAGCAACTGCACAATTTATGCAGTGAGCTCATTATGAGCTCAGGACGGTTAATACAAAGGTCAATATACTCTTTTACAAGTCATCAGTTTACAGCAGTTCATATATTCCCGTTCAAGGACTTCGGGCTTTAACTTTAATAAGACAGCGATTTTCCATACTGCTTATGTGGAAGCTTGGAAGAATCTCATAGATTTTGTAAACAATCTTGATTAACTGAAGGCTAAGGAAGTCCATTTAATTTCATTCATTTTGTTGACATCATCCTGAAAATTTCCATTCGTTTGCTTATCCATCTTGTTGATGAAAGTGTTCAGGTGAACCATCCAAAAATAGTAGTAGAAAGTATTTGATTAAGCTTGGTCATTTTGTACCTATCCGTGGCTGATAACATTTTTTTTTTACATTAAAACGTCAATTTTATTAATAGCTTAGCTACTTTGAGGTTATGTTTTGAATTTCTGAAAATTTGCAGCCAATCACGGAAAGTTGGCAAGTTAAGAATTGTGTCAGCTAGTGTCCCAACAAGTGGACAAATAAAAGTCCTGTAGAACAAAAAAACGGCGATCCGTAACCTATATACTTCATAGTGTTCCCACGTAAATAACAATGTAGAACAATGAGGGAATGAAGAGAATTTTGCGATTTCAAGCGGAATTTCTGGGAACGATTTAAATTTACAGATTTTATCACGTGGCTTGAGTCCCTATGATCGTGCAAACCATTTGCAGTATGTTTCCTAAAGACCTGAGCGCGCGTAATACTGCAACGCGCTAACCAACAAATTGAACTAAGCCAAGCCTAATGCATGAATCGGAAGTCATATCGGAAGAAATGAAACATGAGAAGTTTTCTTTTTGTTCAATGAGTTCATTAATAAGTAAAACTTCTATATTAAGTTAAGTGAGTAATGGATTATATTCACCAAATTATTATGTTTCGCAAATCGACGGCGAACGAATCGATGATGCAATACTAAATAGCGATCATCGTGGTCTGCAAATGTTCGAGAAATATCGAAATAGTTGTTCGAAAAATTTTTTGAAGAATGAAAAAACCGATCGGCAACATTTTGTAATTTGTCGATGCAGATGGGGAACGGGGAAATTATCTTTCTTTATGGTGCCAGTAAATGTATTTTATAAGAATATGGAGTAGTCGCAGTATTTATGCGACGTACGATCGTCTTTATTTATATTCGAAGAGACTCCTCCACCCAACCCTTTTCTCGTTAAATGTCATTGCAAAAATATTTTTATAAACAATTTGATAATTCGATCTACAACTAATGTAACAACGACTTGATATCCCATCCAAATCCAAAATGGATAAAATTCTAACTGAGATCTCTCGAGTACCTTGTTCTGAATATAGGTAGATAGACATAGAAATAATTTTATACATTATAATATACAATTAATTATCAATTAATAATCGTAAGCTATTTAAAGGCTTAGAATAACAATTTATAAACATTTATTTTCCACGCGACAACAACAACCATAGCAAAAATAATAAAAACAACTGGAAAACACCAATGGCAGTAATACATTTTAAGGTACTTTAAAGCACTTTGCGATGACAACTCTAACAGCCACCAAACGACACGCACACGTATATGCATCTATATAAATACTATATATATATATATGTATATGAAAAAATATATAGAAAAACAACTTAACACTAATAGGAAAATTTATTGACAACAAACATACATTACATGGCTGCAATACATAACCACGGCAACAAATTACTTAAATTGCACTCAGAATAGAAAACGAATGAAGTTTCTAAAGCAGCCAACAACTGCAACAGCCAACCACTTGTCAATGCCATTACAATCAACAATAAGATGAGGCCACAAAGGATCTGAATGCCAGTAAAAAAAAAAAAAAAAAACAGAAGAATAACTAAAGACAAAACAAGAAACAAAAAAAAACTACCTCAGAGAAAACAAACGAAAATAATATAAGGAAAACAAAAAAAAAAAAGCAAGAATTGTTTGGCCAAACAATCATACTCCAGTCATCATAAATGTGTAACCCATTATACAACCCACACATATATTTACCTGCACTCATACGAAACGAAGGGAAACACATGCAAAGATATGTACAGAAAAACTCTAAAAAGCTTTAAAGCAAAAGTTATCATCAGTTGCAAGGCTTACAATTTAGCCTCAAACGTGCATAATTGTATGTGTGCGAGAGTGGATTGATGTAAATAGTCTTCAAGAAGAAAACAAAAGGAAAAAAAACATACATATACGGTATTGTTATTGCACGCGATGATCAACTACATTCGATCCTTTATGACAAGCTTTTATTAAGTCATAATAGCAGTGTTGATGATTATGATGATGACAATCATAATACAAGCACGTACACATATGTATATGTCGTTTTTTGTATACGCGCGCGCGCGTGTGTGTGTGTGTTTATGTGATTACATTGGTATGCATTGTGTATGTGTATGTAATGATGACTAGGACAATAACATAAGTAAAACTTCAACTTGTGCTGATTCTTAGATAGTGATAAGGTGTATAGTGCAGAGTAGAGCGCGTAGTGTCAGAGCGTTTTGTATTTTTGTTGTTGTTCCATACAGCACACATTGACTGAGTAATTTATTTGTCATATCACGTGTAAAACATTAAATGTTCGAGTCAACAAAACACGTGAAATGTGGCAACACTATTGACTAGTTGTTCTTACATTTTTTGCTGTTGTTGTTACTTTTGCTGCTCGCTCTTGTTACATATATGTTGATATATTCGCGCAGTTGCCATTATCAACAGAAAACAGATACACATACACACACTCATGCACACACACACACACACACACACACACGCACGCATATACAGATGCACACATACAAGAGCACACACGGTTGTTGCATTCATCTATCCGTGCAAACTAACATCTACACATCTATACATCTATCCATCCATCCATCCATCCATCCATCCATCCATCCATCCATCCATCCATCCATCCATCTATTCATCTATCGAGCCATTCGTGTTCGTGTATATGTTCGCTCATATATATATGCATATACATATGCATTATATATTCATTGCCTTTAACATTAACCTCTCATCATCATATTAATGCTGAATGGCAAATGTATTTTATTGCATTCTCTGTATTGCTTGCTGTTGATGTTGTTGTCATTGTTGTTGTGATGTTGATTTTGATCGTTGCACGAGTAACAAACAGAAAGCAACACTGTCATCATTGCACTTGGAAGCTATAATTCAATTTTTATAAATGGCAATTCTATACACTTGAATAAAATAAAATCTATGCACATGCATGAATGCATGCGTGTATGTGTGTATGTGTGTGTGTGTGTATGTGTGTGTGTGTGTGTGTGTGTGTAAGTATGCCTGTGCGTTTATAACAAAATCATTTAATTTCTTATGTCTACAAAATGTTATCGTAAATTTAATGAATGAGTTCGTATCAAAAATTGGACATTAATGTACATTTTATATGACTTGTATAAATAATGCTATGCTCGTTCATATAAACACACAAAACGACAAATCGCAAGGATTGAAGTACTTATGAGATTTTAGAACTGCAAGCCTAAGTCACGCAATACAGTTTAGTTACTTTACAGTTGGGTTTTTTCCTCTAGTCTTTATTTATTTATTTTCCTTCTCATTTTATTTATCAAAACTTAATCAACTCTTTATTTACTTCCACTCTCCCCTGACACGGGGTGTTAAGACGAAAGTGCGTGTGTTTTACCTTTTTTTTTCTTTTCTTTCTTTTGTTTTGTTTATGTCTGTCTGTCTGTACGGCGCTTTCAGTGCCAATTTGAGTCACCCATGCACTACGTTAATGTTTTTTATTGACATTGTTTGTCGTTTGTTGTGTCGCCTTCTATATGGTGCTCAGCACGAGTGCTGCTGTTGTTCTTAAAGTATGTGTGGGTTGCTTTTGCTTCCATATTTTTATTTATTTATTTGTTTTTTTTTTCCTCTTAGTTTTCCATAAAAATATATTGACATTTCACTTAAGTGAATGTTTTATATATATATATATATATATATTCATGTTCATATTCATTCGTATTCTATGTTATTTTTTGTTGAGTTGTGATCAGAATGAAAACTGCAGTAAGTTGATGTCGTTGTTATGCTTCCATTATATTCAGTTAACTGACAATTTAGTGCATTAATTTCAGCAAAAGACAAAACAAAGCAACGAAAAAAATATTTTAATAAAAATAATATAAATAAAATAACTTTAATAAGCATTATTGTGAACTTTTAGTAAATATTTTCAAGTTGATGCATGAAAATCATGTTACATATATGCAAGGGAAGTATAACTGAGCTGAACTGAACAAAAAAAAAATATAAATACAATTAAAAAATAGCAAACCGAGTATTATTCAATTCGAAAACAGTTCCAGCGCATGACTCGATCATGTCAGGTTCATTAAGCAAGTTGACGTTATTAAGTTCCATTAAATATTTGAAACACTTCAACTTGTAATTTGATTACAGCAAATACAATAAATGAACAACAATCCACTTTATCAAACAGACATATACGAAATAATTAGTGAATGTTAACCAAGCCTAACATACATTGAAAATATGATGATAATTTTAGTTAATCCTATATTAGGCACAGATGTATGCGTGCAAATCGAACAGATAAATTTTGTCACTACGGAGAGACTTCACTTGTTTTTTTCATTCAATACACATGTAATCATTATGTGAACTAAGAGACTTTGATCATTTATATAATATTGGCAGTAAATCCTGATCGCGTACAATACCTTTGCGTGGAAGTTCAGCAGTTAGAAAAGCGCGTTCATACCTCATATCATTAAAAGGAATGGAAAGATTAAGTGCAGATTTGTTATATCTAATATTTTTCAAGAACTAACTTAAGAAAAATTCTTAAAACTTAAACTTAAAACTATTCTTAATATATTGTTACGAATATCGCTTTTCTCGATACGGTTCCTATCACTGGATCGTGGAGATTCTCTTTACTTCACTTCAAGACTCTCTCTTACTTACAACCAATTTCTTTAATGGTAGGATTATTCACATTTCACTTTGGCAATACTCTCGACTTCTCAACTCTAATACTCCTTTTCGAGTCAAATGTTCTTGTCCGACTGGCTCTGCCTTTTCCAAATATTCTGTTTATATACATTTTTACAAGCATATTACTTTTACGTATGTTCATGGCTTCATTTATAATCCATTTATAATCCGTTTTTCGCTAATCTTTTTTCTCGGCCAGCAGTTGCATGATGCGCTACGCGGATTCGGGATATCCGTAACAATTTTATAATGCAGCAATAACTACCGGGTCTAACTGTATTTTTCGATTTTATTCATCAAAATAGAATTCCTTAAAAATGACACAATCAAATCGATGCTTGCTTGCCTTCCATTTCGATGTCCTTCTGTCACAAGCTTTAAGATATGTTCGAGTTACCGTCTCGCTTTTTAGTGAATTATGGCTGCGGACCAGGCGGCTTGGAGTTAATACGCTAGATATCGGAGCAGATCAATCTTCAATCTAGGCAATTTTTCCATTGCAAAAATGGTGCATTTCTTTCTCTATCAGTCGACGCGAGTTGAGTAGCCCAAGTTTTGGTACCTATAATATGTTAGCTATATCTTGTAATTTGATTATTTTGATTATTGAGAACAGTCTCAGAAATTTTTTTTTTGACATTTTTTAATGTACCCATCTGTTTGCAAGGCTAATTTCCCACCCGGTTCAGCATCATGGTTCCCATTTAAAACCAGCCGGCTGCCGACAAATTTTTGTTTCCCACAGAGAGTCGTTGCCAATGCTGACTTCGAAGGGGTTTTCTTCTTCCTATCAAAAAGCAATTCTTACGCCATACAAGAAATTCCAATGTGATGACGCGATATCTTCACACGGGTCGTCTGATCTTTGACACTGCTTAAAAATAATATGAATTCCTTGTTAGAGACGGCATCAAAATTTTAATCCCTTGACTTATTGAAAGTTGTGTTAGATGTATGACAAGATGCCGTACGAACCGCTGTGTAACTTGACACTTGCGAAATTAACAATCGTAACGTCTATCTGGTTTTCCCTCTCTGTAATTACGAGTTCACTACAAAATTCTTGCCCGAGATGTATCAATAGTCAGGACATATATTATTACTTATTGATTTATATAAATGTTGATATATTTATTAAATAGTTGTTTATTTATATATATATCTTCATTTATTCATTACACTTGTCTTCGAAAAAAGGCTATACATGCCTTGTTTTTATCGCTCAGATTGCAACACCTAAAAATTCTCGTCATATATATTAGAATGTGTGCAGTTTCCTAATACGACGTACTCTATGATAATCTGTATACTTTAAAAACTCCAAAGTGCGAGGGGTAAACTCATGTTTGTCCGCTTGACTCTCTGTATGTATGCGTATGATGCGTAATCATCATAAAAATTGAGATAAAGTATAAAACCAGTAAGGAATTTATTTTCGGTCGGATCCATCACCGCTATCCTAAAAAGGGCTAAAAAAATAAGTGAAGAATTGAATTTTCGTATTCTATACATATATAAAACAAAGATGTAACACAGTTTTTTGTGCATGGGCGTGTGGGCGTTGTAGGCGTGTCTTTCGAAAAGTTTAAATCATTTTCAAGTTCTTTTGCAAACGCTAACTGGGGAATGTTTCCCGCAGATACTACACAATTTGACGGAGGGACAGACAAATAATTAAATGGACGGACATATTTAGGTGCATTCGAAATTTGAAACTGGCCATGAATTTATTCTTTCGAATTATAAGGTAGGATCTAAAAATACGCATACGTCGCCCAAATTTTGTAGGATTGTGGATCAACTTTCATCATATTCAACATATTAAAATCTAAAGTTTTCTGCCATAACACATAAAAGTTTTCCTAATAATCCTTATGTACGCTAGGATCCAAAAATAGGCGTGGGTGATCCAAATTTGGTACGGTGAATTTTGAATTTAAACTCCTATTAAGTAAGGTTAAGTTTCATCATAATGCATTGAATTTTCAACACTTTTCTGGCATATGAACTTAAATTTTCGTTATATGAGAGGGAGTTCAAAAAATTGCCGCATCCGGTTAAAAGTTTCCATGACAATTTTGAATGCCCAAATACTATTAATTGATTAGCCAATTTTGTCGAAAAATTTTGAAAATTGCATTTTTTCCATATATCGACTTTTCAAAATAGGACGTTATATGGGGAGTGGTCGAAAAAGTGGACCGATCCAAACTATTTTCAATAGCGTTCTTTCTTTGATCAAAACACGTACCAGTGTACCAATTTTCATTAAAATATTTCAGAAATTGTGACGGACAGACGCGCTTCGATCAATATAATAAAAGATGCGTCTATCTTCAGCGCCTCTGCGCGTTACATACGCCCGCAAAAACTTAATATACCTTGCACCACAAGCGGTGTAGGGTATAAAAGGAAACAAAATCTATTCTGATTCTGCAGTATTTTGTAAAGCGTAAAGAAGAAAATTTTAATATAAAAGTAATCTTTCATATGTGCATCCGAAGTTTTTTTTTTTGCTTTGGGAAATGGGGTAAATCCGACAATCGATGCATCTGTAGTGAATATGAACAATTTTTTGAGATTATTGAAATAATGGATGTCCAGGATGCGAGTCATTTCGAATATGGCTTCTTTACTTGTATTTATTTGTATTCATTTATTTTCGTATACTTTGAAATGTATGGCTTGACTGCTTTTTCATAATAAGAAACTTTTTTATATGATGATAATGATGATGATGATAATTTATCTTCGTAACAATTAGAGTTGACCTTCCTTTTTTTTGGATTTTCCACTTTTAACATATTTATTTATTTAGTTTTGTCTCCCTTACTATTTCATATTCCGGTATTATGGTAAATGTTGATATATATCCGTTAATAAACTTAGACACTTTTGTTTAAACATTTTTCGTTAATTTATTTTTAACTCAATCACCGCTTAATCATTTATATATATGGCGTAGAAGTAAAATGAACAAAAATCCAGTTTGAATATTCAACAAAATGATTATAAATTACAAAAATATATATGTTCAGCTGGGCGCAATATGTCCGCGTATATGCTATATACATAAGTATATGTATACGTGTGTCTCTCTCTGTGTGTGTGTGTGTGTGTGTATGTGTTTATATTTGTGTATATGCATGTACATATGCAATGCAAAATATTCTAGCGTGGAACCTACCGCATGTGTGGAATTCAGTTTCACACCAAAACATATACACAATTACAACGGTTTTATGCGAAATGACTTGAATCGCCAGCTAGCTGACCGGCAGGCTAACCAACTGGCCAGCCGGCTAGCTGGCCGGTTAGCTGGTTGGTTGGCTATTGGCTGCGTACATGAAAAAGGCACAATTAACTTGGTCGAAAAACTGATCATCAAACTAAACAAGTAATCACCTGAGCAAGCAACCACCACCAACACCACCACCACCGCCACCGTCACAAATAAGACTAAACAAATATGTGGACAGACATATAACGTATACATACTCTAAACGATAGATATGTGTGAACGTAAAGGAAGTATGCAAATGTGTGCACATGTACACACATAAGTATGTTGTACAACTCTCTAAATGGCCAAAGATGCAACCACACAATGCATTAAAATACAACATATTGATGGCTACTCATCAATATATAGTATATATATATATATATGTATATGTATCTCACAATGTGAACACTGGTTGTTTGCTTTTATTGCTTTTCTTCTCCTTGTTCTTCTTCGTTTTTTTCTTTTCTTTTTTTTCTTTTTTTAGCGGAAAGAGCTTAGGAATTCACATACATTCCAGGGCAAACAAAAAAGTGATTTATTTGTGCGAGAAACCAACACAACCACTACCACCACCACTACCAACGTTAAACATACAAAAGAAAAGAAAAACAAAACGCATCTACGCGCCTTGCACATGCTGTCCATGATGTATGATGTGCGTTCGTTACATAAAACCACAAACAATTTATATTCACATCAAACATTTGACCCCAACACTGATTCATCTTAATCAATTATAAAACCCCAAGATCTGGTGGATCTTAGCAGAAAAAAGATCATAACCGAAAAGGTAGAAAAACAAAAAAAAACAAAAACAAAAACAAAACCAAAACGTGAAAAGAAGAGAAATGCAAACTATTGGCAAAACTTTTCCTCGTAAGACAAGTAGTTTCTTATTTTTGTTTTTGCTTTTTTTTTTCATCTTTTTTGTTTTGAAAATTTTCTCTCTTCAATTTCCTGTTTAGGTGAGGAGTTGATTGCGGTAAATTTGTCATTTTTTAGTTATTTGGATTTTTTGTTTCTCTTTCCGATGTCATTTTGTGGCTAATTGCCGCAATCAAATATGATAGTTCCCACGTCAGTCTTGAAAACTTCACATTAATCTGAAAATCATTTAGTGAAGTCAAACACAGCTAAACAAAAACAAACTGCTTATGTCTTTCATGATTTGTGTTGATTAAACTTTTAAACTAAGATTGACATACATAGAGAAGTGCTAGGCAGCCCCACGTATATATATATAAATATATATATATAAATATAATATGCATGCATATGGTATATGCAAGTAATAACAAACAACACCTCTTCACAATCGATTTCCTAAAAGAAGAACAAAGAGAAAATTAGCACTAACATAACACTGGTAAGCAAAAGAATGAGCGCAACATTGTATAAGATTCGATTTTTGGATTGGAGGGTTCCCTCGAAAATTTTTTATTTATAAACCCCCTTGCCCGATAGTAAATGGAATGAAAAACTGAAGAATTTATTGTGAAGTATGCTTAACTTGATACATTCCTTTGATGTTTGTGCCCCGCCCTGGTACAGGTATGTGACACCCAGAAGGGCTTAAGCTGGACCCATCTTTTATTGCATCGATCGATTCAGAATCATCGTCCGTCTGACATCTGTCCATGGAAATTTTTGTTCAACTTGCAGGTCGCAATTTTTGAGACGTTTCTGTGAAATTTAGTATTCTGGCTATCGAAAATAGTTCGAATCGGTCCATCTTTTCAGCCACTCCCCATACAACGCCTCATCTTGAAGAATTGTTATATGCGAAAAAAATTGCAATTTGTAAAGTTTTTCGACAGAATCCGCTCAGTAATTTCGACACTTTGACAGTCTAAATTAACAAGTAAAATTTGACTCGGCTGAGATCATCTTTTGAACACCCTCGCATGTAACAGTTCCTATGAAAACCGAATATTTATATGGTAAGAAGGTATAATTTTCATGGTTCATGACGAACGTTAGTTGATAATAGAAACTTGATAAAGAAGTGAACTTCATCGAATTTGAATCACATAGGTCTATATTTGAGATCCTACCATTCTTCATGAGGAGCACGGCCGTTAGTTGTTGTAAGTGGCAGACTCCTGTTCAGTTTGATGTGGCCACGTGCCAAAAAAGTCTTACCGACCGGCGTCCGATGGTTAACACGATGGGTGAGAGGCGGCGCCAGCTCAGGGCGTAAGACAATTTCTATGGAAACTGGTCCTTCTACTCCTCAGGTAGCGGAAATGGGAAATCACTGAGTATATGAGGCATTTTTTCTCGCAACTGTCACTGCAAGAATGCTTATTTCACACTTCATTGTTTAAGTTTCCACGGGAACCACAATTACCAAAATATTTCCTGAATGCTGGTACTCAGTAGTCAGGCGAGAGAGCATTCTCACGGTAATCTGATAGCTGTTTTTCTTTGAGCAAACCGACCCCGTAAGTATCCACTATTTTAAGTATGAAGTCCTATACAGCTTTGAATAAATTCTATATGCGACCTCTGCTGCACCTGCCATTTAGATTTTTCATACACCCGGGAAGGCTACTCAACACGCTATCCTTTTTCAAGGAAAAATCCTTCAAAACAATGCATTCACGCAGTATATACCCAATTATGCTTAGTATTCCTTCGCCGTGCCATCAAAACTAAGGATGACCGCCAGGCTCCATGGTTGGCGCCGCCAACCTAGAAACTGAGATAAATTGTCACTTCGGAAATCCAGATACGAAAGTTTCAATTCTTTACGTAGCCCGACAGGCAAAACTGAGACATCCCTCAGAATGATTGTATTTAGAAATCATTTTATTTACTTGTTGTTGTAGTTTGCTGGTTCAAAGTTGGCGTGAGTTTTACAATAATATAGGACATACCGCGTCGGAAGATCTTACAATTTTTGATAAATACAAATTGTTTTTGTATTTTGCTGATTTCTAAGCACAAGGGTTTTTAGTAAAACATTTATATTCAAATGAGTCGGCAACCACTTAAGATTACTTAAGATTCGTGTAGTTGATGATGGAGCGTGAACAGGCGACATATTCATAAGTACAGTAAGATCGGTGCTCCTAAAGATAATGCTTTTTATATATTGGATGCAAAGGCATTAAATTCGTATTCGTATAGACTTTTAAAAAAAAATGTAAAAAAAAAGAAAAAAAAGCCTTCTCTTCTGCTGAGTAAATTTAAAATTTTAAGAAATATATTTTTTTTTCTAATATTTCACAAATGTGTTGCTGGTTTTGAAAATGATAAAAATTGAAAAATATATGATAAAAATTTGCTTCCATTTTCCAACATAAGCTTAAAGTCTGATCGTGAAGATTTGATAAATGTAAAATTTTGTCTCTTTAATTTTGTCAAACACTGTCTATGACTCTGTCATTTATGCGGCACCTATATGTATATATATATATATATATATATATAAATATGTTGATGTTATATTTATTTAAACATATGAGGTCTTTGTGGAGTACTGTTTGCGATAATTTCAACACAATAAAATGTAACATTAAGTGCAGTAGACGTTTTCGCAAATGTATCAAAACTGAAACGGAGAAACTATAGAAATAAACTCACAAACCTCACCTTTAACATCCTACATATGTTACATGTTATCGAAATAAATTTACGGTTCACATTATTTTCAATTTGTATGTATATATGTATGTATGCCTGCCTGTGTGTGTTTGTGCAAGATATCTTCATGCAGTGTCGTTAGGTTCCGTAAAAAGAAAAAAAGCAAAGACAGAAAGCTCTGAAACACACCTGAATGAAATCAGTTTGGACCATGTTTTACTTTTTCAGTTATTGCAAATATTATTGTTATCGCTATGCGATCAGTACTTCGGTTGCTCGAGTGCTGTAAAAAATAATATAACAAACGCATCACATCATAAGACATTAAATTACTTTGTATTAATTTGATATTTTTGAATATTTGAAAATTAATGTTTTTATTTTTAACCTTTTTATAAACAATAACCATCACTCAACCATAGAAGGGTGTATTCATTTTGTCAAAACGTTTGCAACGCCCACAATGGAGCTTCACGGACAACGTATACACATTCGCGATCAGGATCATATTTTAAGTCGATTTAAGCATATCCGTCTATCCGTCTGTCCATCTGTCCGTCTGTCCGTGTGTATAATCTCTGTTGTAAACATTCGCCTGGTTGCAAACATATGCCTAGCAGTATGTCTATCGACTTCAAATTTTTGGCAGTTGACATTGCAAGTCCTTGCACACAGGTTGATAAAGACAATGGGCTAAAGCTATCAAAGAACACGCCTTCGGTACCATGTTGTAATACTTCTATTTTTCAAAGGGGAATAAAAGATTGGTTTTTGTTCATTGCTCATAAACTATAGGAGATAAATTTATATTTGACGATACATTCCACCATACGGATGATGCTGTTGTACTTCTACACAAGAATGGAAAAAATTGACCGCACCCACCCTATGTTATAATGTATCAAAATTTAATTTTTTTTTCATTATCTTTACAACTCCCAGAAGCAGACTTCGAAAACGCTATAAAATATACAAATTTTTGGCCGGTTTCAAATTCGAAATGCACCTAAGCATGTCTGTCTGTTCATCTGTCCATGTGTCCGTCCGGGCAACTGTACAGTATAAAATCGCGTACAAATTTTGCAAAAGAATTTAGAAGTTAAAGTTAAAGTTTTCCAAGGACACAAATACAACGCCCACACGCTTATGAAACAAAAAGTGTGAACAACTTTGCTTTCTGTCTTTCTTGTAGATTTCCACTTTTATTCTGAAAATTGAAAAAATCACCCGCTCCCACCCACATATTATAGAGTATTAAAACTTTTGTTTTAGACTTTTTAAGGATAACGGTGATAAGTATAAGCGATTCGGTCAAAAGCGAACATAATTTCTTTATTTGTTTTTTGTTTTTTTTTAATTTATCATATGTTCTAACTAATACCTTACAATGTAAAACATGTAGACAAACATGAATACATTTCAAGCATACATTAAATAATTTTACCAGTTTTTTAATTAATCCTGAAAAGCTTTTCCTTCTAATACGCGTCTGTTTTCCTTTTCCTTTCCTGATTTTTTTCTTGGTTAGCGGCAACGGGACTGGCCGGGTAAAGTGGCTGGGAAGGTGCGAGTTTTCACATTATCTGCTTGACCTAATCCCGGACAGAAAAAAAAAAACGCTTCCACTGCTTTCCAATAACATTTACGAATTATTACGAGACAATTACATACTAGATTGTGCAGCACATGTACTGTACACCAAACCAGTTACACTACACTATACTAAGCTTGCGTATGGGCGTACTTACGCAATTATAAGCCCAATCACCGTCGCCATCATTATCATCATCGGTAATGTTACACACTTTTCACCATCTATCTATCTATCTATCTATTTATCCATCTATCTATCTATCTATCTTTCTATCTATCTATCTGTCTATCTATTCATCTATTGAGACTGTTGAGGCTAAACTGTTTTGCTGTATTTATTCTTGCTTTTGGCTGCAATTGCTATGCTTGCCCATCCTCAACCATTGAATGATATATTAATTTGTTCATTCTGTTGGTAGCGCTTGAATAAAAGGAAAGCATTTAATTAATGATCGGGGTGAGATTTAATCAGACCTCTTTATCTATTAGCCGGCTTTTCTACGCGCCTTCGATCTTTCGATAAATGTTATTATTTCGACCTATATACACATAAATGTAAATTATATATATATATGTATATATATAGCTAATGCATTAAAGTTTAATCGAAAGGGCCGATAGTTATGATAACTGAGAAGAGCAGAGGTAATAGGGGATTCGACGTTAACCTAAAATAGCATCTCCTCTGTTGTTCTTATTTAGTTTTTGTTTTTCTACTTTTTTTTTTCTTTTTTTTTTTGCTTTGGCCAAAGATGTAATTGCAATTGAAGCGCAATCAATTACTTAACGGCTGGTGGTAGAGTTGGAAAAAAGCTTTCAAAACTCTTTCCATAATACGCTCATTTTCTTGGTGGCATCAAATGCAAAGGGGAAGAAAACCAGCCCACAACTCTAGGACACATGCTGAGATTTTCTTAAAAAAGAAAAAGAAAAATACGAAACGCACACTTACTTACACATGCATGAAAAAAAAAACTTACGAACACTTTTATAAAATATACGTATACGTATAAAACTCTTTAAATGCGATTTACTTCGGTTTGCTTCAGCACTTAATGATGTACAATATGAAACACGTACCCATAGATACAGAACAGTAACAAAATGATTGCGTGCAATTTATTAAAAAAGGTGTTCAATTGAGACTCAAGTTGCGAGCTGTGGCTGTCTGGTTGAATAGCTTGCTTACTTTAGTTAGCTTAGTTGAATCGGCTATAAGTACTTCTTTTGCTACGTAACGCATTATAGTTGCTATGCTGCCGCTGCTAACAAGATGTGTGAACTTGTTGGTTGATGGAAAACCAAGTGAATAATTGCCCAGTATGAGGTAGCTATCCAAAAAAAAAGCAGAAAAAAACACAAAGAAATTTCATTCGTTCTATGTGAGATGCTCGTCGCCAGTAAAAGAAAAGCTGAAAAAGTAAAAAAGAAAAAAAAGAAGCCATGATAATAACTCTGACCTTTATGTTAAATGACGAACAACGGCTAAGTTCAAAATTTTCTATCATTATATATTAGACCGGTGAACGAAAATCAGTTGATTTAAAAAAATTTAATAAAATTTTAATTCGCACGCGGTAGGAGCACAACTCCGACTCATATATTATCTTAAAGAACAGCTGACCAATTTTTCACAATCTGTGGCGTAGCAAAAATTTCCGAAAATTTCAACAAACATGTCAACGAAATGTTAACCGATTTAGTTGTGCCTCTTCTTTTTTTTAATTCCTCTAAAGCATCCAAAAGCTTTTTGCCCATCCCGGAGAAAGAATCATTTAGTGAACGATTTTCAAAAAAATCCTTTTAATACTTTTCCTGGAAGAAATATAATAATAGGTTGGAGGAAAAGTTCTGTCGTATTTTAATTATGTGTAACCCAAACACTTTGGTTTAACACAAACCCAAGAGATTTAATGTGATCTCCAACAGTTGTATGATGAGTGCCTAACTCTTCTGCGATTTCTCGACTTCTTAAATGTGGATTATTTTCCACCATGGATCGCAAAACATCATTATCGATCTTGGATGGTCGTCCAGATCGATCACTTTCTTGGAGGCTCAGATCCCCGGAACGAAATTCGCTAAACCATCTTTGACAAGCACGAACATTTGCAATATCTTTTCCAAATACCGCACATAAACTTTTACGTGAAACCGATGCGTTCCCTCCTTTTTGGAATTCAAAGTGCAGTGTCGTCAATGCACTTTATCGACTGACATGTTTTTCACTTTAAATATCACAAGTAAATGATGAACGGTAAAAAAGGGACTCCTTTTATATTATACAGCAGATAAAAACACAAAAAAAAAAAATCCGAATGACTCACTAGCCAGACATTTTTTTTATTTACAAAGAAAAATGACCTGGCTATTTAAAATACGACAGAACTTTCCCTCCAACCTATTACCAATCAATAATTTTCCGCCTCTCGATATTTTGAAACGATAGAACATAGCAAGCCATAAGCCATGAGGTTTTTCCAATAGAAAGTACGTTTAGTAGCGGTAGTAGAACAATTCAATACATATGTATTACGTATGTAAAGTACATATGTATTATATATACAAATGTAAAAATTCGAATAATTTTAGTTCCTCTATGGGCAAAAAAACAGCGAACTCAATCTTTCATCCGTTTATTAATAAGAATAATAGGTGGAGCTTTATAGTAAACGGAAATTTTTATTACTTCACTTACAACGTAATCTTCGACAGTTTACCATTTTTACGGCGAATTTGCAATCCCTCTCTTATAGAAATCCCGGGTTCTCGTGAAGCAAAATATGACTCGAGATGCCTCCTTACACCTTCTATAAAAGTGAAGGTTTAACTTTTTTAGCTAATGCTCCAGAGATCTGTAAACATAGTAAAGTTGGAGGGAGTAAAATTCGGCGAATACCCCGGGGGGAGGGGGGAGTAAGGTTACATTTTTTTGATTTTTGCATGTTTTGAGTGTTTCGCTGTATGGGGAATGGCATTGTCAATTTGTAGTATTACACCTTTTCTGTGGACCAGGGCTGCTCTCTTTTTATCTTCTTACAACAGTCGTTGTAATTGCTAATAATACAATCAAGCAGTGACTCTTTCTGCAGGTCTCAACAAGTTTAGGTAAATTCTGCCACCACAGTCCCATCATCTCTGGATCGCACTGAAGTATAAATGAGTCGACGAGGATTCTTGTTGCTCTCAGCGCATGGCGTCTCGATAATTCTTGTACACGCTTTGTTTTCAATTAGTTTCCACCAGATGTGTTAGGTTTTCATTATCAAATTCGAGGCCTGTCACAGAGAGATCATAGGTGTCGGTAGAAAAGATTTTGAATCAACGTCGACACTTGTTCGACACTTCGATATACCTCCATAAAAACCGCAACGTTGCGTATTTTTTTTATTGCCACCGTTGCATTAAATTCCGTATGGAAATGAAACGGTATGCGAACGCTATAACGGACGTTGCCACTTTACTAGAGAACGGCAAAAAAAAAAATTATACGCTTTAGACTGCAAACTGTAAAAGAATATCAAAACATAATGTCTGTGTATTTCGCAATTAATAAAATAAAAGTTAAGATAAGATTAACCGATCGTTAGAGGTTTCTATATACTCTTATAAGTTCCTTTTGTAACATACAGACATGTGCATAACCTTAATACCATCTGGCGTCTTACGTAGGAATCCCTTTCATCATTTATAGGTTTATAAGACTTTCAGAACGGAAATCAAAAGCCGCCTGCAGATATAGCGAAAACATTTGATAAATGATTAATATTCGGACGGAAGATCGCTTCTTGATTAGATTAAATGCAATACATGCATAACGTACAGTATTGAAATGACCGCGTAATGCTTCTGATGCAGATCGCTATTTAAAGTTTGAGATAAGGTGACTGAAGATGTTAAGATTACTCTGATAAAGAAAAGACTTCAGTCATAGATAAAATTGAAAAGTGAAAGTCGGGGATTAGGTCCGCGTAACAGAAGTACATACGTTTCTGACCAATTACACGCTTGCGCAGTACACTCTGCCACTGGCTATTAAGAGCATAAACACGCACTGAGCCTTGAGTTGAAAATGATGGTTTATTTAGTAACATTCTAAGCTTAGCTATACTGCGTAAACATTGTTTACTTAAATTAACCGCGTTGTAGTAGAAGATCACAACGCCGTTGACACATTTATGATAAATGTCGCCTCGCATTGCATTTGATTTATAAGTGTGTAAGCACTTTATAATTACGTTAATGGCAATGATGATTGATATGTGTGTCTAACTGCAATAAAAGATTAGGTCATGTATGCATTTAAAGCTTTTGCACACACTCCAAGAGGAATGAATTGTGCCTTCTTATCCGTTTAAATATATTTACTCCGTTTATTTACTACCTAGATCTAGAAGAACAAAGTTTTGATCTCTAATTTAAGTTTCCATCTTAAGTCTGTAGTCCATCTTAACAACATTGGGATTACGTTGGGTCACAGGACCAGCACAAATGATGGGAAACTCGCATTACACGAAGGCGGAGCAGACAGGGTTACTACTAGGCACAATTACCTAAAAAGTCTTGTCAAACTAATAAATTGTTTCATAAACTTGACATATATATACGATACAAGATGTACGATATACGATATGTATGATAAAAATGATTTCCTTTTCTATCTTCGTATGCAAGCAAGTCGTATACCTAGCAGGTATTAAAATAAATGAAACTTAAGTTCAACGCGAGTAGTCCGTCTTGTTTTCTTTTCCTCTTACTCAACTGGCACTGTTAGGAAAAGACAAGACGCAGTAGGAGAAAAAGTGAAATATTATTTAATTATTTATTTATTTTATTGACGTTTATGTAACTTGGAAGCCTTCAAGGCCTAATTGCGATGGCTGCTGTACTTTGCAAAATTAAGCAAAATAATAAAATAATTCAAGCAAAGAAAAGAGAGGAAAAGAAAATTGAAGATAAGGATAAGGAAGGTAAAACTAGACTAACAGGAAAGAAAATAAAAACAATACACACGCACACTTGCAGCAAAAATGAAAAGCTTACGCTTATAGGTGAGCTAAGAAGAACATGTAAGTGGTTGTAAATCCCTAGGCAGGGAGCTGTACGCTCTTATAACTCTGATCTGATAAGATTCGGCCAAAGAGTATGCAATTGAAGGAATCAACAAATCAAAATCAGTTATCAAAAGTACTTTCGTTATTAGTTTACAAATTTGATAAGAGATTCATTCAGATAAAATAAAAGATCTTACTCTCAAGCACACAGGATAAATGTGACAAGTAACATATGATAAAAAAGGAAATGCCAAACTTGGGAAGCATTAGTTTTCTTATTAAAATCGTAAGGGCGCTACTAAATCATGACGATACAATATCCAAAATTTAAAGAACCCTGATTCGGCCATTCACCTTTACTTCTCTTTATATATTCGGCTGTTCATTCACTTTTTTGCTCAACATGTCTTGCCCAAAAGCAAAACACTCGTTGTTGTAATGCTCAGTGATGGCGACGAAAGCATCGTGTGATTCATATTAATAATGTATTAAGTCTTAAGAAAATGTTAATAGAAAATATCGTAGCGTGTTTTATATTAATTTTTAGAGCTTAACCCTTCCTTTCCGCCCTGGTTCCTAGTTTCGTGTAAGACGGCAAATTTTTTAAAATGTAACACCCGTGTTATACGCCGGTTACCTGTATACGTTTTCATGATTACAATTTTCTATGTAATTTTTCGAAACTTTCAAAATATTTACCAACAGACAGACAATTGACAGCAGAAAGGTATGTCACTTCATCAATGTAAAATATCGCACGAAAACGGTTCGCTTTAATACGTCGGTCAATAAGTCTTAGGACTGACACATAGATGTCGTCTCGAACAAAAAATTCATATTATTTTTTAAAAGTGCCAGCGGCGCCTGTCAAAATTTCATTTTGCAGTGGCTTTAATGACACTACTCTTGTTGCTTTTTAAAGCAATGGGAAATATGCCGAATTACCTAAGTTTGTTAAACATTGTTTTTTCATAAGACACCAGATCGTTCAAATTTAGTTTGGCCTGATTTGGTAATGTGATCGTAATCTTTCTTCGCCGAGAACAATGACTTGTCAGTGCCGATCATGCTAAACGTAGTGGACCAAAAGTTACGGTTGTCCCAGGAAACATAGAACAATTCTGAAAATAATTCACAATAATCGAAAAATGAATCAAGAAATACTTGACAACATAAAAATTCGGTCACCAAACAAGAACATCAAGGTGCTACTAATTCGAAGCCTTTGTAAAATTGCGGCACGAATTTAAGCCCGATTTATAGCCGAAACGAATGAATGAAACGAATTTTGGGTAAAAAAAAAGAAGAAAGGGTTTTGTTGTTACTTTACTGTTCGTTCCAGGAATCTGCAAGAGATCGAAGAGATCGAAGAATTTTGAGAAATTTTCAAAAGTTAATGAGTATCCGAAATTCGCTACAATTTCAATTATTCCCTTTCTCTTATGCATTTTCATTATAAATATATTTTGTTTGAGCACTTTTAATATATTCATAGTCACGTACCTGACAATTAGGCATTCAGTGACTTATTCAGTTATGCATTTGTATGTATAATACACAAACATCGGCGCCTTGCAGACTGTTGGTGCTGATACTACCACTGTTTACCATATATATATATGCTGCCAATGAGACAATTAAAGGCATCGATTTTGAAGTCGTATAATAACATGCCACTAAAATTAGTTGCAGTGCATATGTACGGCAATGATTCCTGGACTTAAATCTTTACAATGTTTAAAACAGTATGCATTCATTATGCAGTATATACATATATATGCCGGAGTGCTTTTTACGTGTGCGATTGATAGACTCAATATTGTTAGGATTACAAGACTGCATTTAAAAATCAGGAATCGCTGCCCGATTAACTGAGAAGGTTTAACCATATTAAGAACATCTTATTGATGAAGAGAGAGTAGAGTTTGTCTTTAATTTTATGTATTTTTTTGTCCAATAATTTATTTAAAAAAAAAAAATGCATTACTCTTATTGTTGTTGTTGTTGTTGTTGTTGTTGTTTATGTTTGTTAACCGTTTTTACCGAGGTTAATAGCAATTTTTGTTTCCAACCAAGACACGGACTTCCATTTATTTACCGATGTAATGGACCTTTGGAGCATATGCTAAATAACATAGATTTGATATTTGTTGTTGTTACCGCTGTTGTTGTTGTCGCTTTTTAAAATTTTCTATTGCCATATATCCACACGTAGAATATATTTTACTTCTCTTCTTATCTCTATGTGCGCATGCGTGTTTCTGTGTGTAGATGACAACAACGCAAGGGGGAAAAAGGCCAAAATATTACAAATTGAACTTTTTCACACCACAATCGAATATAATTGAAGGCCTGAGGGTGTTGTTATTATTATTATTGTTGTTGTTCTTCTTATTGTTGTTTGAATGCTTGCAGTACAGAGCGCAATACTCTTTTTTTCACTTCCTCCTAATCTTTACAACAGTAAACATCTTTTTATTATTATTATTATTATTATTATTATTATTATTATTATTATTATTATATAATATTATTCGGTTTCTCTTCGATTCATACCGAGAACGTATTCATGCTAAAACCGTATCGACATTTCTTAAAAATGCTTTACTCTTTTGCTCTCTCATCGTTCTTTATTCACTAAATCTGTGTAGTTATTTAATATATTTAGAGTGCGTTGGTTGTTTGCTTACTTGCTTACTTGCTTACTTGCTTATGCTTGCTTTGTTAAAAAGAAATCCTTTCGGCATGTGTTACTTACTTTTTACACAATAATGCTGATAATCGCTTTGCCACCAAGATCATCAACATCATTATGATCAACCATATGGTATAGAGAACGTAACGAACTTACTAAAAAATACTATTCAATGAAATTGGTTTACATTCATAGCGTAATATGTATACGTGTGTATGCGCGTGTAAGCTTATATTGCGTGTGAGTTACTGTTGTTCACATGTTATGATTCATATGCTTGGCTGATTGCTTGATCTTTGTTCAATGATTTGAAAATCTCAGCGGGATATTATTGAAGGATACATGCCTGGCACTGTGTATAATAAAAAGCTTCACCTTTAAACAAATTGCACAAGTGTTGATGTGTTATTATACTATATAACAATATGTATAAAATCGTGTATCTTTATGTATATACATATGTATACCGTATATTGATAGTGGGACGTAACAATTGTTTCGCTCCAGGTTAAACGAACCGAAAAAATTTCATAATATTGTCATCACTTTAAATATTATGCAATAAGTTATATGATTAGAAGAATACGTCACTTAAAGGGCATATGAACGGAAATATCAAATCGTTTATGATATGTATTATGAATCCTGTTACCTCCACCCCCTTTTTTACAAGTCCACTTCTGCCCAGTATAGCTGAAACTTTAAATTGTAGAAGAGTAAGTAACTGAAATTATCATTCAATTCATAAGGTGTACAATTTCGGATTAAGATGACTTTGAAAATATTTGAAAATTCATTGAATTTTTTCAATATTTTTCCTTCTTTTTTTTTTTCAATTTTGCCTATAATAGGACATAATTTCATAATTTCAAGATTTGCGCTTATTATTGAAAAATCCATTGGGAATTCCAAGGATCGACGGACAGATAAACGACATTAAATTGAATTGTTTTTAAACTTGAGCATCGCAGCTTCCAATGGCACAGATTCTCTAATCTATCGTTAAAAGTGCATCATTTTCGTAGTGCTCCCCTCTCATCATGTCTCTCCCCTTACGATAAATCGTATGAAGAGAGACTTGATGGCAGACAAAAAAACATATACTTTTCTTATTTCTAATTATCGAACCTCAAAACATATAAAATGGAGGGAAAAATTGCTACGTTCACCATATTCTTGAATATATCTTAATGCTCATACATATTTCTTTCATAGACAATTACAAGCCAAAGGTTGAGTTAAGATGAGTTCGAAAGTAGATTTTCCTTATTGGCTAAATATATATAAAATTTCTCAAGATTTTTTATCTCAGCATTTGAAATATTGAGAGAAATTGAAGAGTAACTTATTTTCAGAATACTATCTTTATATATATCATTACAGGGGTTTGTGTGCATAGGATGTCATAAAAATTTAAATTATCTCTGCTTAAAATTACATAATGAACATTTTTCATATAATTTTTATGAAATAAATTTCAATTAATTAAATTTCAGTGAGTTTTTTTTTTTTTTTTTTTTTTGTTTTCTTTGGTTAAATCTACTTCCAACATCGGAGTTGCTTTAGTTACTGAAGAGATAAAAACAAAAAAAGCACGATTTTGACACGATAGGCTAAAACAATTTATTTATTTATTTATCATGTATTTTTAGTCTTTTCTGCTTGTAGTACAAGCATTTTGTCTGTCATAAGCTCGGAGACGCGAACGGACAGACAAACACAAGCAGACAATTAAAGATGGCAAATCATCATTATCAGTCGTCACAGTGTAGAGAAAAATGCAAGAAAGCAAACAAACGCAGCACGCCTGCCGACTTTTACTATCGTCTCTTGTCAAAATCTCGTGCAATATGCCATAATTTGCAATATTTTATTAGCGCTGAACTGAACTGAACTCAATCGGGTAACTATCGGTTCGGCCGGCTTAAGCGATAACATAGACATAGTGTATGAATATGATTTTGCTGTTGCTCCAATACGTTTGTTATATCGATGTAGTGGTATTGGATTGATGATGGCAGTGGCGGTGGCGGTGGCGGTGGCGATAGTGACGGTAGTGTCGCGGTGACGTTATTAGTTAAAAATGAATTCCAAGAAAAGTCATCAAGTTTACAAAAAAGCATAGCGAGCATATATAAACATATGTATAAGGTACAATTAAAGATATATTTTGCGTGTGTGCGTGCGTGTGTGTGTGTGTGTGTGTGTGTGTGTGTGTGTGTGTGTGTGTGTGTGTACTTTAGTATGTTTGTATGTATATATTTACGTATATACGTTTGTATATATATATTTACGTATATATATATATATATATGTACATGTACATGTATTTGTTTGCGCATCTTTTCACGCATTATAGTCTGTAAAACATCATATAAATGCATTGTGAAATTGTCAAACAACCGCAGCAAACGGTGTAATAAATTTTATAACACAACAACACAAACAAAAGGAAGACTGACAAGTAAAAAATTTTCAAAAATTAGATAAAATTGTTCAAATACTCAATGGGCCAACATTTCAATGCACGACAATTGTTTGCCACAACTATTTCCCAATTATAGGATAATATTTAGCGTTAAGAAGGTTTTATTTATTTATTAATTTTTAATTTTTCTATTAAAGTCTTTGGCTTGATTTCGAACGCATTTATTGTTGCTTTTATTGTGAGCTGATTATAACTACCCGCTGATTTTTGTCTTATCAACTAGCAAAAAATACATGTACAACTTGCACTTACCTGCTTAAATATATATATATATATATGTATGTGTGTGTGTGTGCGTGTGTGTATTTAAACATTTATATACACTATATATGCACATACGTAAATACGTACGCTTGTTATTATTGTACATGTTTATATGTTTTTACACAACTAATACATTTACAAGAGCTCTGTCTGATAGAGAAACTTTTCCAAAAAAGATTTTTATCTCTTTTTGTCTACATAGTGTGTATGTCTTGTACAATTATCTACTTATGGGGTTACGGATTAGTTTGTGTTATTGTTATTGTTGTTATTTTTGTTGCTGTTTGCATAATGGCTCTACAACAACATCATCAAATTGTTTTGCGCTGTTTTGTAAGGTACACCGGTATTTTATTTTTTTTGTTTTATATTTCTTTTCAGTTTTTTGCATGTTTTGCATGCTTAATGGAATTTATTTGATAATTAGGATTTGTTTTAATGATAATAAGATCTGAAGCCAAGGCAAAAAGTGCGTAAAAGCTGTTGTAAAACACAATTCATACAACACCGCATTACTCCACAAAACATGACCATAAATGATACAGTGGGTTGAAAAGAAGAAATAATCGAGAAAACTAAAAAGAAAATCCTTACTATTTCTATGTAGTTTTCAATTTTCAAAGCATTCCTTTTAAATATATATTTATTGGGAAAAAAAATAATTTAAAATATATTCAATAAATGGCTTGCTTCCCCCAAGTTTTCATTCATACGTGGCGATCGCTTTGATGCATTATTTCCATAAGATGTTTTTAGTGCTGCATACTTTTGAGAAATATTCGCGAAGACATATTCCGGGCGGCGGAGAAAAAATCCGTTCTGAAAATCAAATTTCTTTCGAATTGAATCCTTGTTATGAACCACTACCTGAACCCCAATATTAAAGAAAAACATTGCAAAGGTTTTTTAATAATTCTAGGTTAGGTAGTTGTAGGTTAGATATTTCTGATAGTTTTCAAAAAAAAAAAAATAGTTTCCAAAAAACCCCTAAAATGCTATGTTTATGTAAAGAAAGTATTAAGTAAATCGTTGTAAAATTTCTTTCTTGAGCTTTATTTTTTGTAACAATTATGCTCATGCTTATATGCATAAAGGAATTATAACTGCTTCCAAGCTGAATCTGATATCTGAATATTTATAAAGGGACGGGTCCTTTATATCAATTATTCTAATTTGAAAAATTCAATAATGAAACGAAAACTGTCAGTCAAAACAGGCACAAACATGATGACTAAAATGATGAAAGGAGTGAGGAATTCTCACTATTTATATATTTCTAGTTAGCGGTAACAAAATTACTAGATCTGTATAATTTCGATTGGTCGTTAATCGATAAGCAAACAAGGCCAGGAATACTTTGATGTGTTAATAAGACTAAAGCAAAATTTAAAGTCAAACTTAGTTAAGTTAGCTCAGATCAAGATCAAGATCAAGGCTTTCTGTTGTGCTTTGGTAAATATGAACTGATAAAGTTAATATATTCCCCTGTGATAATTATCAAAAAAAGGTAAATGAAAAACAATAAATATATACATACATATATATGTATGTATATATATATATATATATGTTGTTTCTTGTCTCTTATATTGTTAAGTTAAATGCGTAAAAAGCTTTTTGACATTATTGTTACCTGCACTGCCACCATCACCATCAGTATTAGCTCTAGGCCCAGCGCCACACCATAAGCATCAATGCTGTAACATGTTAAACAACTAGACACCACAGTGGCAATAGGTATGTTGTATGCGTTTAATGTAACTTAACATTACCCGAAAAGAAAAAACAAAAAACTACTCCGTATAGTCACTAGTAAGAAGTTAAGTAGAGTTTTGGAATTTTTTTGTTTTAATGGTGTCCGAGTGTTGAACTAAAATTTACAAGCTTGTAATTGCCACAAGTATTTGTTAGTGAAGAGAGAGAGAAAAAACAAGACAGTCACAAACAGACGGGCAGACAGACAAACAGACATAAAAAACTGACACACAAATGGTTAAACAGCAGCAACATAGTCTCTGTAACAACGCCATAACAACAATTAAGAGAACCAATACAAAGCACTTTCGTTAAAACCTATCATATTACATGCAAGTGTTGTGGACAATCAGGCTGGCTTAAGCTAAAGCAAAAGCAAACATGAAAAAATACATATAAATATAAATATATATATATATATATATATATATATATATGTACTATGTAGGTAAATAAAAATAAAGAAAATTAAAAATTGAAAGCGCGGGAAAAGAATCTGGAAAACAATGTAAATTATTTCTAACAAAAATCAGCCAGCAACAGTAGCTCCGTGGAAGAAATTTTGAAAGTTGAAAGACATAAATGAGAGAAACGAACGACATAAGAACAGAATGAATATATCATTTTTGTATTTATTTTCTTTTGTTATTATTATAATTTTGTTCTTTTAATTCGAAATGTAATAAGCAAAGCAAAGGGAAAAAGCAAAAGCAAAGAAAGAAAGAAAAATTCTCATACAATAGATTTTTTATATAAGTGGTTTGCGTTTGCCAAGCCGAACAAGCAAATGTAACTGTTATGCATGATTTCATTTTAAACTAGTGTCTTGTTTTTCTATTTTGGCAGAAAATCGTATTAAAAAATTTACCTTAACTGATCTTTTAAATCAAGCTTGACATTACACTACTAGCACATACTCGCACTCACGCTTACATGTTAAATAAAGTTCAGAGAAATAATCGACTGCTTTACGGGCCAAACAAATTGATCATTTTGTATCACAACAATAACAACACAGATCGCATAATATCTTTCTTTATGTACATATATATATATACATATGTCGGTATTTTATTAAGTGTGAGTAGGTGTGTATGTATATAGTACAAAAAAAGTAAAGAATAATAATAAATAAAAGAAAACAAAAAAAAAAAAAAAAAAGAAATGATCACACGATCACTGACAATGTGACCTATGAAACTTAACCTAAAATCAAATTTGCTGCACTGACCCTTTGCGGCGGCATCGCCACAGAGTAACAAGATAATTTTCCATAACTAGTTACAAACACATGCATGCATGAGCATGCATACAGTTGGTAACATCACTTTATCATATCTATAATCTCACATAATATACGTGTTTCTATGTATATGAACCTATAGGTATGTGTTTATGTGTGTGTGTGTGTGTGTGTGCATGTGCGCATGTGCATGTGTGGATGTGTGTTTTTGTGCTTTTCAGTAACATCACCAACCAACACATCGACAGCATTATCGATCATTTTGTTCATGACTGAGAGTGAGACGAAAAAGTTCACAAAAAAAAAAAGAAAAGATAAAAAAAACCAAAAAACTATGAACACATTATTATTTTCTTAAGCTTTAACTTGTTGTCGATGTGTCTATGTGTGTGTGTGTGTGTGTGTGTGTGTATCTTCCTGATTAACCATAAACACACATAAACAGGTTGTTTCTGGTCGCATGCATTATTCTTCAACAGTGATCTGTTACTTATTGATTTGTCTTTTCTCTCTCATCTTCAGTTACGAGTCTAATGTAAAGTTCATGCAAAGAAAATTTCGCTTGTAAATTGTTGTAATTGTTGTTGCTATTATTGTATTTGTGTTGCTATTGTTGATGTTATTATTGTTGTTATTGTTATTGTTGTTGTTGTCTTTGCATTAAATCCAAGAAGACATAATGTCACAGTTTATTGTTTAGATCGCATTGCAGTCAATAGGTAAATGTTAACCATAATAATAAACCCAATAGGAAATCTACGGCCAAAAGAAAGCGAGAGAAAGTCGTGGATGAAAGCAAAAATCGAATAAATATAAGTACAGAAGCCTTTCGACTATTAAACCATTAAATAAGAAAGAAATCACATACGCGCTAATGCGCGTTACTTCAATCATTTTATCATTTTCTTGCTTTCATTATTTTCAAATGAGCTCATCGCCGATCTCTTTATATTAAGACGAAGCGTTTCGCATGACTGACTTCATAATATTGAATCTAATCACAAAGCTAGCGCTCATTAGTTTAAACGGCTAAGAGTTTATGCCTTGCAATGATTTGAAAAATGAATAAATAAATCTTTGATTTTCGCAACTTTGATGCTTTTTCTTTACATGCATCATTTAAGCCTGGTGATGTATTCGACTTGTCTTTCGGTTTGTTATATCCAAGAATACGCAATGGACCCCACGAGGTATATCACGTGCATGCAATGTTCTGGATCGATTTATTTCTGTTCTCTTTTGCATTGTATTTGCTTTAGAATGTTGACAACATTATGGCTTATTAGTTGAAGAACTCGAAGTTAGACATGACTGGACCACAACCACAGCAGCAAGAGACAAAAAAACCCAATTTAGAACATATAGCAAATATCTTACTACCATCTAACTACGAACATATCTTAGACCCATGTTTAATACAAATATTAGTTTCAACCGAAGAACTGATATAAGATAAATTAGAATTGTTACCGAATGCGTAGAGATAAGGTCTCTACAATATAATGTAGACGTCTGCAATGAATATGTTTAATTGTCAGGTACCTGATGAGACATGGGTGGACTAAGATACCTTCACTCGGTCTGTCAGGACTTAATACAATTCTCCTTTCTTTTTAAGGCGTGAACCTCTATCTGTCTAGTAGCTCAATATCAGAGCCAAAACTCCCTGAAGAATCGTTTGCATAAAACGCAGGTCACAAATTGTTATCCTATCTTTTAACATAGACTTGCAAAATCCACGGGAACATATTAATACAGTCCGCGACCATATTCTCAGCCCTAATACTGATTCCATTACAATTCCAAAACAATCTACCCAAAATCTTCTTCCCATACCATTGGGCTCCATAGTAGGGTGACTATAAAAGAAAGATGTGCCAGACTTGACTATGAAGAATTCTCTGTCGTCGAGAAGTGATTTGGGATTGGTAGATATTAAGAATAGTATCAAAAACTAATAAAGCAAATAATAAAACAAAAAAAACAAAAACCAAACCTAAGCGCCACGTGCCATGTAAACGTAATTATCTTTCTCTTCTCTTTACATTTCATCGCACCGTAATAGACATAACGACATATCTCACAAACAATATGCAGAAGTGCATATGAAATATATACATACTCGCCTACGAAATGAATATTATCGAATAACCGATCGATAAGAAAAATATATAAACACATTTCATAACAAAATAAACGAACTATTGCGTAAGTAAAATGAAGAAAACGAGTTTTAATTATCATACGGCGATCGAAAAATTGATTTCGAGTCCAAAATTTTGACTCACAGATTGGATGAAAAGAGAATTAGGATTTAGGATAAAAAGTCCAATGTTTTAGGCAAAATATTTAGGGCACAATTTTCACCTCTCGATCAATCCCAGACCCAGTCGTTGAACGAGTGTAGCGTAAACGACTCCCCTTAGTATTATTAATTTACAATATTTCAAGCGCACGATAGTATTTTTCAATTCCAATTCTAAAATACCTGTAATGTAAACCGTCTTTCGCGAGTTTATCTTAATTATTGAACTTTTTTTGAAATAAGTGCGCATCACTGAATTGTGATTTTTAGTATAGCATCTATGTATAGATTTTGCTTACAAAGTTAGGAAATCTATATCCAAATCATTTTCAGGAACTTATATTTACAACGTTTTAATTGCCGTTTAACTGACTCGACTTTCGCAAACATTCTGCGGTTATATACATACCCTGTCACTAGCAAGTTATCATTACCTACTAATCCATTTTCCGCTGAATTTCTGCCAATTGTTGTTAACCTTTTCAACAGTTGCCAGCTGCATGACGCTGGCAAAGCGTCTCCTTCCCCTTTCTTAAGAATTTTGTTTCTTAGAAAATCGTCTAATTTTCACGGAAACTCAAATCATTTAATATAACATTCATTTTTATAACAAAGAGAACTTTGGAAATTTCCTATTCGCCTAATGAATTCCCCAACTAATCATAATCACCAAGCAACAACAACTGCAAATAATTCAGTTCATAGAGAAAAAGAAAATAAACTAAAGTAAATTCTTAAAAAATTTCTCTTCCGTTCAAATGTCGCTTTTTATGATCGATCTATAATAGCTTTATTTTTCACTTCACAGAGTCAGCAACGTTCTACGTGAGATTATTTTTAGTTTGCTTTATTTCTCTCTCTTTCTCTCTCTCTCTCTCTCTCTCTCTCTCTGTGTTCTCATAAGTTTCCTCAATACAATGTTGGAACAAGTAAAAATAATTATATATATATATATACATATTTTATTTTTATTTATTTTTATTTATTTTTTTTTTTTTGTTATTTACTTTAATAATGACGCGCACGTTTAGTGGTTTTTCTTCTTTTTTCTCCGCACCGATCAGGTCAGTTAAGAAGGTTAAAATAAGGTTTTCAGTCTCGGTTGATTTTCTATGCAACCAAAGACACAACAACTGACTGAAAGATTGCCATTACATGCAATGTTATGATAGATCATTTTATGCCCAAAATTATTTGATTTCATGGATATCCGTCTATATAAAATGCAGGCAGCAAAAATATAAGTTATCTTGCGAAGTTCTTCTTTGCATTAACTTTCATAATAACAGATTATAACGAATATGTCAGGCATGTTGTAGCGCAGCATACGTGTAGGCGTTGAAGTTACTGAGTTAAAGAAATGTAACAAAAAAATAAAAATATAATAAAAGTAAGAACATTTCTGTGAACGGAATTTGAAAACCAAAAAAGGAAGAAGAAGAAGAAATTCTCAGCAATGCAAACTTTTCCAAATACATTGCAGCTTCGAATTTAACGATGCGACCATTCCAAGGTATGCTTGAACAAATCACGGAATCCTTTTAATCCATTGAAGTCATGAGTATAACAAGAAAGCAGTTCTATTTTCGGTTGGGAGTATTTTTTTGAACTCCACCACACCATGCAATACGTGCCATAAGTGAGAACCATTCGCGGGTTCAATTCGCAGTGCAGCACTTAGCGTTTGGGCACACAGACCCACTACGCTGCGGTCACCTCTCCTTATCATTACCTTTGTCCTCCTCTTTCCTCTTTCTAGGAGACGTCTACTGAGTGATTGATCATTTAAAAAAAAAAAAATGTATATAGATCCTATATTATATCGTACATACATATTCCCGATAATGGCATATCATTATAAATTTGCTAGCGTAAGATTCTGAATTGGTTCATCGAAGTCAAGTATTATCCTTGGATCCTGCCTTTCTTCATGTTTCTTTA